>JAPDFK010000114.1:0-124743 GCA_027569635.1 Lasiosphaeriaceae sp. G1095
CCCCCGCCCCCCCCCCCCCCCCCCCCCCCCGCCCCCCCCCCCCCCCCCCCCCCCCCCCCCCCCCCCCCCCCCCCCCCCCCCCCCCCCCCCCCCCCCCCCCCCCCCCCCCCCCCCCCCCCCCCCCCCCGGGTTGGTTATAGAATTTGGGCGTTGAGGAGGACGTGGCGGGCTCGATTTCTTGGTGTGTGTCGTCGTCGGGTTGTCGCTCGGCTGGAGCTTGGAGAGCTGCGAGGTTGGAATTCGGGCTTCAAAATTTCCAAGTGGAACGATCCCGGCCAGCTGGCAGGTGCATGGCAGCCGACAGCTGTTTCCCCCTGAGCTGTCAGATGGAAAAGTCACATGACTTCGCGGGGTTATTGCGTTTAGGGGACCCCTGATTTGACGCGCCGCCAAGCTGGCATCGCAATGCATTGTATTGTTGCTGCTTCGATGTATGTCATGGTCCTTTTAGGAGAGGGCTGGATCTTCCTCTAAAAGCAGAACAAATTGTCACCATGTTCCCCCCGATTGATGATGCCATTCTCCAGAACAACCCCAACTTTGCCGCACTTTATGCGACACTGACCAATGTCATTCTGAATCCGGATGGCTCGACCAACAACGACCCCGCCGCAAAGGAGCGCCATGCTGTGCGGGAGGTGCGTCTTCAGATGCCATTGCCATTGGAAGCCCTTTGATTCTAATTTGCTGTCATTTGCCTAGAAACTCAAGCAATACCGGCTGAAGAGCGCAAAACAGAACCTCCTCGTCCACGCCATCTCGACGGCGAACCCAACACCGCCAGAAACCCGCCAGCCCCTTCCAGCGCCAGCCGTCAACCGCCGAGCAAAGCCCCAGCTCCAGGCGCCGCGACAGGATCGTGGCGCCTCAGCGACAGTTGCCTCGGAGCTCCCATCTCCGCTGCTCGACCTGCTTCTTCTTCTGCCACCGCTACTCACGGTTTCCTCCACGTCGCTGTCATCCGAGTCGACCGTCCTACTCCTCAACAGCCCACCGCTCTCCGAGTTCCCGACGCTCCTCCCCCAGCTAGCCTCCCTCGTCTCGAGTAACCTCCACACCTCGGCCGTCCATCTCGCCCGCATCGCCAACCCAAACACCAACCCGTCCTTCGTCCACCGCTCGCTCCCTTCCCTACCCGCATACGCCACCTCTCTGACAACGTCGCTCGCCGACCACAAAGCGGCCCTCACCAAAGCCCGCCTCGGTGCTGCCACGGCCCTGACATCCCTCTTACAGTCGCAGTCCGTCGCTTTGGCACATCTCCTCCGCGTCCTGGAGGCCAAGCACGGCCCCATTGCACGGTCGCTCGAATTCCGCGCTCGTGAGGTGGCGCTGGCTGCGCAGCGGCAGGAAACCGAGGCCGAGACAGCACTGTGGACAACCCGCCGGGACACATACACGCCGGACGCGGTGCGGGCGCTAGCCAACTATGCGAGCCATTTGAGGGATGCCAAGTCGCGCATGGGCGAGGCGATTCGGTTTCTCCATGCGGAACTGGAGGCGTATGGCGTGGATGAGCAGCACCATGAAGAAAAGGGGGGCAAGGAAAGGACGATGAGAGAGATGGCGAGGGTCTATCGCGACATGGGGAGGCAAGTGGACGAGGTCAGAGGGGATTTGGAGAGGTTGGGCAGGGCCTAGAAATATGCTCCCTTGTATCTATGCTTCTTGTGACAAAGGATATAATTAATGATAGTGACGACGATAAATGATGGCCCAAGACACACGTACGTGTCCATGATTCACAAAGAGACGACAGAGGTCTGTCTATTCGGACAAGCATGTAGCATATATCAAGCAGTTCAGTTATCCTTTTCTCTACCGTCCATACATACTGACGTCTTTTTTTTTGTACATGCAAAACGAACACGTGGGTGCGTCGAGTTTATCTTGTACTATGCACATGATGGCTCCACGAATTGATGCAAATCTGCCACATGAAAATGCTCCAGTCCGCCACACACACACACACACACACACACTTTCTCTCCAAATCCCAGACCCCCCTCCAACCTTCCCAAAAACACCTGTTATTATTCAATCCTTTGCCCCTTTTTTTAACCCTTGACCTTGAAGATAGCCTCGGCCAGGCGGCCAACGTTCTCGCTCGTGATGCCGGCAACCGAAATGCGGCCGTCCTTGGTGGCGTAGACGTGCTCCTGGGCCAAGCCCTCCATCTGCTCGGGCGTTAGGCCCGTGTACGCAAACATGCCGATCTGGCTGGTGATGTGGCTCCAGTCGTGCTTGGACCCCAACTTCTCCAGGTTCTCCTTGAGCAGGGCGCGCATCGTGATGATGCGGTCCGCCATGCCCTTGACCTCGAGCAGCCACTCGTCGTACAGGGCGGGCGTGTTGAGGATCTGCGCCGCGATGCGCGCGCCGTGGATGGGCGGGTTCGAGTACAGCGGGCGCACAATGATCTTGATCTGCGAGTCGACGCGCTTCTTCTCGGCCTCGTCGGCGCACACGACGCTAAAGGCACCAATGCGCTCACCATACAGGCCCATGTTCTTGGCGAACGACTGGGCCAGGCAGATGTTGTGCCCCTGCTCGACAAAGTGGCGCACGGCAAACGCGTCGGTGTGGATGTTGCCGCTCGCGAAGCCCTGATACGCCATGTCAAAGAAGGAGTAATGGCCGGCCGCCTTGACGGCCGCCTCGATCTGCTTCCACTGCTCCGGGGTCGGGTCGATGCCCGTGGGGTTGTGGGCGCACGCGTGGAACAGAAAGACACTTCCCGGCGCGGCCTTGTTGATGTCGGCCAGCATGCCCTCAAAGTCGAGCCCGATGGTCTTCTTGTTGTAGTAGGCGTACTTGTGCACCTGCAGGCCCGAGTCCTTGAACACGGCCGCGTGGTTGGCCCACGACGGCTCCGGGATGTAGATGGCCTTGGCGCCTGGGTAGAACTTGGCCAGGAACTCGCCGCCGATGCGCAGGGCGCCCGTGCCCGAGATGGACTGGGTGATGGCGAGGCGCTTGAGCGCGGGGCTGTCGGCGCCATAGGCCAGGACGGCGGCTGCCGACGTGAACTCGGGCACGCCCGTGATGCCCGCGTACTCCTTGTTCAGCCGCGACTGGATCACCTGGTCCTCGGCCTTGCGCACCGACGGCAGCACGTACGGCTTGCCCTTGTCATCGCGGTAAGCGCCGACTCCTGTTTGTTTCGGGGGTCAGCCATGTGTTTGTTCTGGACGGGGAGGAGGACGAGGACGAGGTTGAGGTTGAACGAACCGAGGTTGATCTTCTTGGGGAACGTATCGGCCTTGAATGCCTCGGTGATGCCTGTGGTGAGGAATTGTTAGTTTGTGTCTGGGATGTCCTTGAGAGGTCATTGGCAGGTTTGAGGAGGGGGGGGGGCGTTTATTGGCGCATACATACCGAGGATGGCCTGATGGCAGCGAGCAACGACGGGAGCTATGGTCAGCTATGCAATTGAAGTTGAAGACGAATGATTTTCAACATACATCCTACGAAAGAGTTAGCATATGTTGGTTAGTCAATTGCCCATTGGGTAGCCCATTCGGGGGTGGGTGGGCATGGAAGACGAGAACCACGCACAGGAGGACCTTGAGGGACGTTGGCCCATGTGGAAGCAGCGCGCATGGTTGAGAGGCTGCGCGCTGTGGCGGCGCGCCGCGAGGCAATTCTGAGCGAGGACAACATCTTCTTGTGGGGGGACGTTGGTGGTGTCTTTTTTTCGGAGGAAGGAGGTGCGATAGGAGGAAACCTTGTGGTCAATAAAGAATTGGATGGAGAGCTCGCTCGCTCGAACTCGATTTGACTTGTGACAGCTGATGGAGCGTTGTTGATCAGGCCAGGTCATTGGAGTGGAGCTAGTTTTGCACGCTACCTCTATTTCGCTATTTTGCTCTACCATCGTCCGATGGGAAGGTGGAGGGAAAAAAAACAAAAGCACGGGCGCCGTTCGGCGTGCTGCTGTGGGGCCCCCCCTTCTATGGAGCTCCCCAAACCGAAAAAGCATTGGCCCAGACTCCAGATGGCAGATGTGCCCCCCACAACCCCCCCAAAACATCCCGCCTTTTCCCCGATCTCGCTCGCTCGGCATTGGACCGATCATACACCGGCCATGTACCTCGTACCTCGGACTGGTACCCCGTAATATGCGTCGTCCTCTTCTAGGCAGGGAGTCAAGTCATGGTTAGCGGGTTCAAGTCCAGCAATAACACGGCCTGGCATGTATCTTACCTTTGATCTCATTGATCCTTGGGTTCGTTATGGCTTCGGACTGGTCAGATTGGTTGGATTCCTCGGATTGGTTGGATTGGTCATCTTGGCCATCTTGTTTGTGTTGGTCAACTTGGTGGGATGGGTTGGATTCGACGTCGCGGTTGGATTGGTCGTTTTGGCCGTCTTGACCGTCATGACCTTTTTGACCGCCTTGATCGTCTTGGCCGTCTTGATCGTCTTGACCGCCTTGACTGCCTTGGTCGACTTGGTCGTTTTCATCGCCACTTGCGGACACTTGTTCAGGGTGGTAGTGCTCCCACAAGTGGCCGTCATCCCACCTCCCTACTCGAAACTCTGTCGGGTCCTCGCGATCTTGCATCAGCATGAATCTGAAATTGCACTGTTCCATCTCGCAACGGAGATATAACCTGTATGGTTTTATATTAAAGAGTCTCTTTTTCCACTTGTGCACCTCCATACTGTATCCGCGTTTGAACGTGAACGGGCCGACTCTCTCTATGAGCTCTCGCGTTAACCACTTGTAAGTTTGTCTGCTTCCAGTCCAGCGTTCCCACCGGCTGAAATTAGCAGCGGCGGTGACGTGGAAGATGCGGGCGCCGTCGAGATTGGGGCCCTCTCCCACATCTGGGTACTGCATTCTTGTGTTGTTTTTGTCAGGCCGAGGGTTCGCCGGAAGTCGCCTGGGGTCCATTTCCTCCGCCATGGCTTCGGTCGGGCGTGTTGGTTTCCTTTGGTCTAGTGGTGACGCAGGCAGAGGGGTGATGGTAGCAGAACTCGATCAGGTGGTGTGATCACTCGTGATCCCAAGCAAAAGGATGTCGACAGAGGCAAGTGATGGTTGGCGATACAAGCAAAAGAATGTCGACACGGCAGGGGGGGCAAGTGATGGTGGCAGGACTCGAGCAGGTGATGAGTGGTGATAGAAGCAAGAAATGTTGACAGAAGGCAGTAATGTCAGAAAAACTCGAGCTAGCGGCGGTGATACAGCCAAGAAATGCTTGGGGGCGAAAGCAAGAAATGTTGATGCATGGCAAAGATGGATTTTTGGGCTGAGTGTCTGACCTGAATGCCTTCCGAGTTGAGTGAGGAACTCGAAGTCGGGAAGGTGCCTCCTGCCTGGAGTGACGTAAAGAACTCGCAGCCCATCTTCTCCTGCCTAAAGCATTTCCAAACACCCATGAGCAGCGACTCTTTCCTTTACTGCCGACTTTGCAAGCTCAAAGATTCGGGAAAGAAGCGCTGATACATTATGGGCGGTCCGTAAAAGATGCATGAGTTGATACACTTGCGCAGACAACACTGAAGCTCAGGGGTAAGTACCTATGTAGCGTATTTGTTTATCATGATATTTGAGCATCTCCCCGTTTTGGGACCTTTTGGATATTATTAGTCATGTTTTCTGAGTATGAAGTGAAGCAAAACTCACAAGTAGTTGAGCTTGAATTCATAAATGTCAGTTAGACTTAGTTAGAGATGAGATGAGATCGAAATTGAAATCGAAACGAAATCGACACTGCAATGGAATGTGAAAATATTTAGTCTATGCGTGACCAACCAAACCACCACCTCATTTTCCCCCTCCCGTCCGTCTTTGCAAATTCAATTTCTGTTTCCCATCCAAAAATTTCACCGCACTGAGAACCTCTGAGCTAACCACGGCTAATGATGTTGAATTTTCTGAGTCTGAATCAATGACTAACAGCACCCAGCCTTGAGGCTCACAGCGAAGCATCACCGCTTCCGAGTTCCGCTTGCCCGGCTTCTATCCACAGACTGTTTTCCATCCGCCGGCGGGCCGCTTTGTTACGCGATAGAAAGATGCTTTTCAGAAAGATACAGCAATTGGTTGGCAAGAAAGGTAAGAAGCCCGACACAATTACAAGTGCCAATGGCAAATGGCAAATGGCACTAGACTAACCCCCAGCTCCCCCAGCTGCCACTGCAGACCCCCGAAGATCCGCCATCAGCTCCAGCCAGTTGAAGGATGCTGCGAAACTTCTTGACTCAATCTACCTGCCAGACCTCGGAGGCTCAATGACCAAAGAGACCAAGTCTTTGCTCTTGGCTTGGGCCCTTGCCGGTAAGTAACTCTGATGCCTTTCTTCATGCCTTCGGGGCGACCATTGACACAGTCATTATACAGACATCGAGAATCGACATGTCGACGCCATGATATATCGCCAGCGTCTTATGGACATGGCCGATGCGCATCACAGCGCACTCGCAATGAACGAGAAGTGGGGTAAGCCAGCTACTAGCACCTCAGAGATTTCCGACATAACAGCTCGTGACTAACGTTTCGCAGTCATTGTCGACGGTCCTGGCGCAATTGAGAAGGACTTTAACGATCTATCCGACGACGAAGACTTTGTACATGTCTGAAAAACGCACCTACCACGCAATGCAACTCGAGTTATATACTACATTCAGCATATCTACCTATGGAAGATAATTGGCAGGACGTCGATAGATGAACCGGCAGATACCCCTAAGGACACCATGCCTACTAGCCAAGGAGGATAGGGGAAACGGCCGTCTGTGATACGGCAAGGCCCATGCCCTCAGCCAAATCGAAGGTTTTCCTTTTACTTGGGATTGATGAGAGATTAAGCAGTATCCGGAGGGATAGCGTGAGCGGGGACTGGAAAAGGTTATAGGAGTCTTGAGAATAGACGTCATGACAGTGCCCTGCCCAGCCCAGTTAGTAGTAACTCATGAGATAATATGAAGCAGCATGTGTCTGGCTTTGACCCAACATAGATGATTGCTTTCCGAAACGATCAAATGGAGATGTTGCTGCCCTTACCTTACATGTATTCTGCCATCCTGTTGCGCCGGACAACTGGAGCCGCTGTTAATGTGCTAACAGATAGAGGGGACATGCCCTTGCATTAGCCATAGGCGGGCAGCACTGACAGGAGGAAGTGGGGCACGACATTGGCCCAGCGGACTTCACCAACTCCAAATTGCCAGACGGAACTAGCTGCTCCTCTAATAAAATAGCGCCTGAAGCCAGCAAGGCTCACAAGGCTATATTATCCGGACCCCAACGCAGCTCAACCCAGCCAGGTCCGCCAATGAGTTGTCTCTCCAGACGGCCCGGAAGGCACGGCATCCCAAGGAAGATCCCATTTCCAGCCAAAACAAAAGCAACATGACATCACATCCTGGCTTTCAGCTCCAACGGCTAAAACCGAAACACGCACACCGAGGGGCCAAATTGAGATTCGACGGCGATGCTACCCTTCAAACGACATATTATACTGGCCATGATTTAACCTCTCATTTATTTATTCCCAGGGGCAACCGCCTCCCCGCATCTGCAGCATCTCCTGGCGGGGTCCTTTAGCAGGCCCGGACTTGACGGACTCGGCCATGTGTTTCGAGACCACCGGCAAGAGCCTGCGGCCATGGCGAGAGAGAAATGTTATGGAAAAAAAACATCTCAAGAGCCCGAAGGGACCCTTTCTCCTAATTACGGCCTGGTTGGTTCTATAAATAAGCTAGGGTGATATACCTATTTAAGGGGCGTCCCGCTTCCTTGGCTGGCTCATTGCGCTATCTTCAACTCAAATCGCAACATTCTCACGTCTATCTACCTATCGAACAGTCTCGAGCCCAGTACTCGCCAGAAACAGCCATCATGCTTCCCGCTGTCCTAATTCTCACTGCCTTCTCCCTCCTGGCCTCAGCACGGCCCCAGGCGACGACCAGCATGCCGTCCCATGTCACGGCTCCTCCCACCCTCCCGTGCTCAGTTGCCTCGGCAATGCCCAGCTGTGGCGTAAGTATCAATTTTTGTTCACTGGAAATGAACAAAGTATGGCGTAATACTGACAACAACTTGAAGATTCCCTGCGTCATGTCCGCTGCCATCGCTATCGGCTGCACCGCTCCCATGGACTTTGCATGCCAGTGCAACCACGCGTCTGCCATGCAGTCTGCCGTGAGGCCATGTGTTGCGGCTGCTTGCGGTGCCCTGGCCCCTGTTGTTGGCTCCGTCGCCAATGCCATTTGCACCGCTTGCGTTACCCTGCCGAAGCCGACACCAACTGCTGCTTAGGCTCAGTCCCATCCGTGGGACTCTAGCCAAAGGATTCGTTCCCTTTCATCATAGAGGAAGACGAGAATTGACAACTGGAAATGGAACTTGACTGGGGGGAGAAATCAGAGTCATCAAGAAAAATGTGCACATACACCGCTTAGAAAGACAAAAGTAGTTCAGGTTCGTGACTGGAGTTGTATATGTTTGAAAAAGAAAAAAAAAAGACAGCGAAGAATTGAAGTGCTCAGTCACTGTGGCAGCCTCATAGTCTCGAGAGAATACCTGGTAAACAAGTAAAGGCATGTGAAGTTGACTACCTAGGTTGATAGGGGATTAATTGTCTTGGCTGAAGCTGTAGTTGCTCGAAATGTCGGCACCTTCGTCGCTGCTGCCAAGGAAGCAGCCCTTTCCAAGTCGGTCACGGAACATGGCACTCTCCTCCATGGCAAGCCCGTGGCGCGGGAGACTTACATGGATTCGAGACCCTTGGCTATGGATTGACGGGTTACAACTCATGACCTCAAGGCTAGCCTGTTCGAGGGCCCGCTTCATAAGAGCGATGCCCCTAGCATTCACCATTCGGACGTTGAGGCCAAACCATGCCGTCCCAGGGAAACAGGGCAAAACAGAGCTTGTTGCTCTGATTGGCCAGCTCCTTTTGCTCCCTCCACAGGATGGGGACGACATCAGGATTGAGGCGCCACGGCTCGGTAGACAAGGCAGACTTCGTGATGAGTTTCAAGGACGAAATAACGGTGCCCATGAAACCGATTGCTGACGGAACAACAGTCTGACCCGGCGTGGTGTTGGCAACAAGTCGATACAAAATTCTCGAAACAGACGGCTCAATTGCAAGTGTCCCGCAGAACAAAGAGGGGGATTCTGACCGAGCCACCTATAATGATCAGCTGAAACGGGCTCGAAGAGGGGGGGCTTTGCAGAGCAGGTCACTCACAAATGTAACTCCCAACTCCTACTGAACTGCCGCCCAATGCCGGTAGAGCAGCCTCACCTAGGATCTGTCATACGAGCAACCCAATGAGAAACATAACATAGCTCCTGATGATCCACTACATGATAGTTGCTGGTTGCCGACATCCATAGTAAGTCTTATAATGTTGTTGCGAGTCTGGCCGAGCTGTTTCAGCTTTATCAGTACCGTAGTCTAGTGTCATTGGGGGATTTTTAAGTTGCCATGAGGGTCTGCGGCATGCTTGCCTAGTGGAGTAAAAGTTGGCCAAGTCTCTTCAACTTCACGAATACTTGACCAGAAAATACCTTGTAGTAGAGGTCAGCCCCCAGGGAGAGTGGCTCGACGACCAACTGGCTGTTGATATTCTTTTCGAGGCCTGTGTTTTTCTTGCCCTTGAATGTGCTAATCCAGCCCATATATCACATGGCTGTTGAAAAAGGAGATCTCCGTATCCCCTCAACAACACAACAACACAACAACACAACATAGCTTTAGTATAGTATGGAGAGCCAGTGCACTGGCTCGACCAGACCCACGGTTATAACCTTGACTAGTGAACCTCGTCAAAAGAACAATGTAAACTCTTCACAGAAATGTCATACCCGTAAGCCTCAACAACAAAAACGATAAATCAAATCAACATCATAATTAAAAGCTACCTCTATAAGAAAGTACCTAAAAAAGCATGCCCTTCCTATAATCGAAGGGCGGCCGAGCTACTCTGTTTATAAGAAGTGGCTGGCTAAAGAAAAAAAAGAAAAAAAGTAACATACAAGGGATAGAGGGTAGGTTACCCTCCTCACGAGAGGGTAAACACCGCCATATAGTGGGCCTTAAGGCCCTAGTGCCATAGTTCTCCCCAAGTCACTGTCACGTATCCCATGGCTGTCTCGACGCCCTTGACATGGAACTGGTCCTTGAGTGACACTGGCAAGCGATGCAATGGTTCCACCACAGAACCAGTTTTCTCCAAGTGTTCGTCGAGTTGTTTGTCACGATTTAGAGCTATGTCAAAGAAGATCTCATGGAGGCAGTTGTTCTACCTCTTTGTCATCATCGTTTGATTTAAGCCAAAATACCTCGTGTGCGCTACTATTCACAACAGGATTTGAATTCAAATCAGTCTTATCAGTAACCCTCAATTGCTGTCTAATTTAGTCTGTAACAGGCGGACCAATGAGGTCAGCGACCTGCCTGGACGAGACAATGACAATCGGAACCAATCACGTCGATGAATCCCCAGGCCCTCTGGGTGTCAGACGGCCAAACCGATCTCCGCAGCGACAATCTCCGAAATTTGGGGTGAAGCTCTCCTTTTGCGTCGCTATCTGCCCACTTCACGCAGCATTACCTCTGTTATCAACGCCGTTATCTTCCATTAACTGGCAAATAACACTTGCATCATCTCTCCTCGCGACTCTCAAAGGCTATGACGACTCTCACTGACAGGTACAATTTCGCAGTCGACTGTGTTGGACCGTTGACGACCATCTTTACGGGCCCGACGACCTGTCTGTCAACCACCTCGTACATCGGGAATGGCATTGCTGGATTCTATGTTGCAGCTTTTTGGTCTGATGTGACGGCATGCTACCCTACTGGCACTGGCACTACGACTCTTAACCTCCATACGGGCTACTTCTACTCTCCCGGCATTTGTCCTAGCGGGTGGGCGCCAGTTGCCTCTCTCGCGACTGATCTCCCAACAACCGTATCTGACTATTCGCGCTACGCGATCCCAAGCGAGACCACAGTTTGGCTGTGCTGTCCATCGTAAGTGGGAGTTTATCTTTGGCTATTGGCCTGTTCTAATCGCCCCTATCGTGAATTTGATCCTGATTTTGCTCAACTTGTAGTGGCTATGTGGCAGATCGCCCATTCTCATCCACATTCTGGGACTACACGCATGACTGTGCCTCCACGATTCCCCGCGGCAGTACCATGACAAACGTGTGGATGACCACAGATCCTGTGGGCAAGTTGTCAACCATCGTGGCCAGCTCAACTCTCATCGTACTCGCGAAGGGCATCCCTATATTCTGGCAAGCCACTGATACAGTCGTTCTGAACTGGTGGGCGAAAGCCAGCCCGGTTCAGACAACTACCTCTACTTCATCAAATTTTAGCCGGCCAAACCTATTCGGTACTCCTACCGCTACATCCACGTCCACTGGTTCCACCAGCAACAATGCCGTCTCCAGCAGCAGCACCAGCCAACCCCCTGGCATTCAGTTCATCCCAGTGCCGCAAAGCCCAGGAGGTCAAGCAGAAGCACGTCTTTCCGCCGGGGCGAAAGCCGGAATCGGTGTCTCAGTCGCTGTTGCTGGTATCGCTATTGCTCTGGCCATATACTTTTTTATCCGTCTTGTGCGGACAAGACGCGTGCCAGCCCGGCTTGGGCCTCATCAGCCGCAAGCGGAGGGTGGCCCGACTCCACTCGGGTTTCACAAGGCAGAATTGCCTATTAACACGCCACGTGCTGAGATGCAGACACTGGCAAACGCGCACGAAATGGCAACTCCTCCGAGATATTACGAGCTTCCGGTTTCACAGAGAGCTTGAAATGGACGACTGTGTTTGACACTACGTACGTAGCTTTAATCATGCCTTTAACTAGCAATTCACGGGGCAAGTAACACGTTGCATTTCACAACATTCAAGTTAATTAGCAGAGAAATTTGGTAATTTATTTCCGATTACAAGTCTTTTTGATTTCATATCATTCTACTTGTTTACCAGCAGGGAGCGGACGTCGCTGTGGGAGAATCAATATATGACAATACGTTCCGTTTCCGAGGCAGGTTTCTTTTTGAACTGCTCTCTGTGTATAGAATGTCAACCATTAAATATATCTCTCTTTACACCGAATCAAGTTCTCAACTTACTGAATGGAGATTTATGGTGGTTGCGCTCGAGTCTCTCTCCAAGTCCAGGCATATCGAGAGTATATGCGGCCAAGAAGAGCATGTCGTCATCGTTGCCGTCTCTCTCCTTCGAGCTCTCGCCGGTGGTCCCATTGCTCTCGTTATCAGAGTCGCTCAGGGGCTTCAAAAGATCGCGGTCCAGTTCATCGTAACCTCGCAGCTGATACTCTATGTTCTGAATGCTTTCATCGGCGGCCTGGTGCTCGAGATGTGCTTGGTGGAAGAGCTCGGGACAGGTGTCGTAGTAGCACCACACGACGGCGAGGTGGAGGATTCTGGCCTCAAAATCATAATCCAGAGACTTGTTGTTCAACTTGACCCGCGATTTCGCGCACCACTCGCCCTTGGGGGCGAACTTGGCCTCGAAGAACCTGGACCTGCTGGCGAGAACTGATTTGTGGGCCTTGACAGACCGGCCTTTCCACCATTCTGGCAGCAAGAGAACGACGTCAGAAGGCTCCTTCATCAACCTCAATACGCGGGGAAGCATGATGGACCTCATCTTGAGATCAATCAGGAAATCCATGTTTGCAATATTAGTTTAGTATCTGCCAAGGCTTATCTTAGTGGATGGGAGATCAGGCTGTTGCTGGGCATCTTCCACGCGTATTTATATCATTTCAAACCCTAATTTAAGACCCATCCCTGCGCCATTGTTTTACAGCTCAGTCACTGTTGCCTTGTGCAGAAGCAGAATCATCGCCACAGTGCAATTGTTCATGTTACAGAAAAGACAATGGGCAATACACTTTGCCAAGACAACAACACAAAGCGATGTTTGGTTAACCCGGAGGATGAGACTTTGGGTACATATACGTTGAGGTCTGTGCCCCTAATAATGGATTAAGAATCCGGCAGGCTGATCAGCATCTCGGCTTAGGGTCCACTCCTTGCTTTTTAGCTTGTCCTTCTTTTTTTTAGGCACTAGAGTACGATGCTCAACCAGCAGACGTGGTTGTGTGAGAAAAACATGGATCCCATTTTATCTGCGAAATTCATCCAATAATAGAGAAAACATAAAATTTTCAACACACGCGAGTACCTTTGAATTGATTGGCCAAGATTTTTATCGGACAAGGTATTTAGGACAAGGACTCCTACATTCTGACTCTGCCAAGACCGCGCCTCCCACAGCATTGTTGTTGGGTTGGGAATCTGAGCGCTGCGCCTTTCATGATGACAGGGCCGCAGTCTCGGAGCCAGCAATGGCATTTCATAAAACAAGTCTTTCATCATGAATGCTGCTTAATTTGGTTGCTCCGTCCACTGCCGAGTGTTCCATTTCTTTGCTCCTCTTTGTTGACTTGTCTCAAGCTGAATCGTGAGCTCGGCTTTCAACTTTGTCATCAAACTCAGACACCGAACAAGAAGGGTCTTTGTTGCGCGGCTTAACACCACCTGAACCCCCCACACAGGTCCAAAAATGCCGACATTGTCCCTCCTTCTCGGGCTCGTGGTCCTCGCGGGATCGGTCTCGGCCTCGGTCATGCCGCAACGTCAGATTTTCCAAACGCAGCCCCAGCCGGCCCTGGCCACCATCACGGCCGCCCCAGAGATGGGAGTGCGTGACAGACAGCTATTAGATGCACGCCGGGGCGCCGAAACACTCGTCTACTGCGCCCAAGGCCTCTCGTCCATGATCGCCATCCTGCCGACGCCCACATCACCGCTCCTCGAGTGGGCCACCACCAACGCGCCCATCCTCATGATCGTCAGCGCCATCACCAATAGCAACCTCGGCACCAACATGGAGGAGATGTGCTCGTCGGCTGCTGGTGCCGCTACGCCCCCTAATGAGTTGGTCACCGCCTACTCCACGTATCTCGACCAGGTCCAGTCGTGGCGATATGTCATCGAGGGTGACGCCTACAGCTATGGCTCGCGATGTGCAGGTACTGCGGGCGCTGCTTTTGAGCTGCTGGCTGCCACCGAGGCAGAAATGTGCACCAGCGGGCTCAAGCAGTTTGTGACCCCTTATAACGCTGCTCCAAGGCCCACGGGCTATGTGGCTGCCGCGGCGTGCATGGCCGGTGTTGCTGGTGTCATGGCGGCTATGTGATGAATTGATGATAGTAAGGGAGAGCAGGGCTTCAAGTTTGCCAAGTTAAAAAAAAAATCACATTAATATACCCTGGTTTTGATTTTAAGAGTTTCAAGTTGGAAACGGAAATCGGGTTATAAAATATTGGTATCGGTGTCTATTGTCTAGTCAAAGTCATCATCGTATCCATTCTATCCGTCCATCGCACACTGTAATTAAACGATGCCCAGCTCTTGCATCTCTCAAATCTTGGCGTCGACCTTGTCCTCGTTAACCAAGGTATAGCGATATCTCGGCTTGCCGGCCTCCAGCTCGACGATGGCCCTGTTGGCGTCCTTCATCGGGACCTCGGTGACCCACGGCTTGACCTTCTTGTCCGCCGCGAGCTGCAGCATCTCCCGGATGTCACTTGGCGAGCCAATCAGAGACCCGGTGATCTTGAGTCTCTTGAAGATGAGAGGGAACGGCTGCAGCGTGGGCAGGCCATCGTCGGGGGCGCCGACTTGCACAAAGGCGCCGTCCATCCGGAGCAAAGCCAGGTACTCCATCAGGGGCATCGACGATGACGAGACGGTGCAAATGATGATGTCGAGCGTGTTGGCGTTCTTCTTGGCCCAGTTGGGGTCCTCGTCGGTGGCGATGAAGTGGTCCGCGCCCATCTTTGTCGCGTCCTCCTTCTTGCCCGACGTCCGTGAAACGACAACAACCTTGTCAGATCCCATCGCCTTTGCCCACATAACAGCAAAGTGGCTGAGACCACCCAGTCCAAACACGCCCACCGTCTTTCCGGGGCCAGCGCCGTGGTATCTGAGTGGCGTGTATGTTGTGACGCCGCCGCAAAGCATGGGTGCCGCTTCTGAAGATGGGATCGAGTCGGGGATCTTGACGACAAACCGCGATGGCGCGCGGTTATATGTAGCGTAGCCGCCGTATGACTTTCCTCCGTTCATGTAGACGCCGTTGTAGGTGCCCACGTGTAATTTCGGGCAGTAGTTCTCCTGCCCCGACGAGCACGCCTGGCAGTCGCCCTTGCGGCCCTGGCAAGAATCACTCTGCGCGCCGACACCGACGCGGTCGCCGATCTTGAGGTCGCCCTCAGACTTGGATCCGACACGCACCACATGGCCGACGATCTCGTGGCCTACGCAGCATGGGTAGTTTGTTGGCCCCTGGAGAACGAACACATCAGTAAATGCATGTACAAAGATGTGGCTGAGATGCTTGGGAGAACACTCACCCATCCGCTGCGAAGTGTGTGCAGGTCGGAGCCACAGACGCCGCAGTGGGTGATCTTGATGTCGACATCTGTCTCCTCCCACGGCTTGGGCTCGAACTCGTCCCACTTCATGTTCCCCTCTGCCGCCGAGGCATCCAAGCCCAGCCACCCTTCAAACTTGTAATCTGTGCCCGACATTGTGCTGGGTGATGCCGTGGGTGAGGGGTTCTTGTTGGGGTCGGGTTTGCGTGTGATGATTGTGTTGGAGAAGGTGCGAAAGATTGGTTTAGATAGAGAGAGTGGCACAAGTCGTCAAGGCGGCCCGCGTCTTCCATCTTATACGAGTAGTGCCCACCGCCGTGGTAGCTCACCCATGGGGTGGCCATGATTTCCACGTTAGCGACTCGGCTTTTGGCGATAACAAAACCCACAGTGGTGTTTCTCGCGGCTTCTGTGGGATCCACATGTCCGGGGAGCGGTCGGGATCTGCCATCAACATCCTTCTTCTTCGACCCACGACATCGCGTCCCGAATCGGCAGCCCGGCAGTGTTTGTTGTACACTATCCCATTGTTGAATAAAAGACAAAGTTTACGTTCTAAGGATAAAGTTTGTTCTCCAAAGACGTTGAATTTGGCCTTTAAACATGTTCTTTGGCAACAGTGCCGGTGATATTGTATGGAGCTAGTGAGAAGCATCAGGTCAGGGGTATTCCTTGCTTGCTGGACTTGCCGTCCCCATCCGAAGGCAAAGTCCCTGAAAAAACTAAAATTTCCACCTTTGCTTGCATGCTTTGAAATCAAGCGAGCCTAGACTCGATGAAGGCTACTAGCTCAAATCTTCATACATCGTGACGTCACAGCGATGAACCTGTCGCTGCCGAGGTCCATATTTTGCATAAGAAATGTTCCTTAAACCCAATTAGCGTCTCATTATCCATTCAACGCCCCCCCGTTTCGCTACCAACAAAGTGGACGAGAGGCTGCACGTGGGAAGAGTGAGACCTTAAATTCAACGTTACTCGTCTGGGAAATGTAAACGTATTATTACTTCCAGCGACTTTGTTTTTGATGGCGCTATATCCGAGAGTGATCGTGATCCCAATCGGACCTGGGCTAATACACTACCTACTCGGCATTTGAACAATACTTGCGAGCATGAGACTGCTTGAGCATGATTTATTTTTTAAATGAAGAAATTTTCCTTTTTCCCCGGCACCTTTTCGATATTACCAGGTTCCTTATTAAATCCCTTCGTCACTGACTGTCTATATTCTATAATAGCGGCAAGCAGACTAAAGGGAGTAATATAAATAACAATTCTTATAAATAATTTTAAAGTTATATAAAACGAAATTAAATATTAATAAATTCCAAAGAGTCTTATAAAAAGAAGAAAAAAGGAAAAGGAAAATATACTAATGAGGGCAATTATGATAACAATAATTTTATTAATGTAGCTAACGTATCATTACACTTTATTATGAATAGTATAACACGAATTTGGTCTATAAATAATTAAAATAAAGGAAGTAGGAGAGATAGCTATCTATACAAGCTCGCCTTTTAATATCACCTCGTGTAGTAGAAGCTGGGCGCAGGCCGTCGGAACGACGATGAGCCTCTATTATTAACTTGTTACAGCCACATTGTGGCGTCTCGGCACAAGATCGACCGATGTAGCGACAGCCGTCGACACGCTTCATCCGATTGGAGTTGGCAGGTCACGCCCCGTGTCGGTGGCGAGTTCCATGGCAAGCGACTCACCTACCACGCCATCGGTCCCTCATTTATCGACAAGATCAAATCGGCGGCGGCGCATTGCCACAAATCACTCTCTCACGTCCCAAGAAGCCATGTAAAGATGTCAAGCTGATGAAAAAGGTTGATATATTTTATGTGTTGCAGCGCATTCCTATTGCCCGTTGCCACCCCCAATTCAGTGATTACGCAGGACCTTGAAGCATTGGGTGGCCAATTTCGGATTTTCAGTTGCTTGTCTTAAGTTATACATAGATTAATCTAGATTTTCAACTCACCTGAATCCTCCTGTCCTAGGTGGGGATCAACCCTAACCCTTCTCAAGTTGGCTGGTATGTCCTTCAACCTGGATTGCAAAGTTGCCCGGCCCGTGTTCTTATTTGAGGAGTACCTTATGTTTGTAATCTTGGACTATTTATAGCTGTTCATCCTCCTCCAGCGCAATGCATGAATCAAACGGACCCTCAATGGTAGATGTCCTAGTTCAACGTGTCAGCCAAAGTCAGGCACATAGGGCAATGGAGGGAGGGGTTGCTCACTCGCCGAATTGGGAGCCAATGAAGGAAAAATCCGTGTCCACGGCTGGCTGCTCTACTGGCATGGCTTCGTGGTGACCATTATTGCCATCCGCCTCTTTGCCCTTGGAAGCCCCGACTGGTGATCCATGGGGGGCAGCAATGCTCGAGAAGCCGTTGTTGGGAGGGTGGGGCCTCGGCTTGTTTCTAGACCTTCCAAGGTTATTAGTCCTCCTGCCTCGGATGCGGTGGCTGGAAAACTTGCCCTTTCTTCTTGGAGGATTTGGCTTGGCTTTCTCGGGCCATGTTGTGGTGCTATGGGGTGGGATGTGTTCGGGATACGGCTGGAGGGGTGTGGGGAGATTGTTTGACTCCGTTTATCAGGTTCGGCTTCTTGGAGCGGATATTGACGACGGAGAATAGGTACCCTACAAGAATTGGTTTGGGGAAAAGGACCTGAGGTGGCTGGGGTTGAGAAGAAGAGAGATAAAAGAGTGATCCAACGAGAGGAAATTCGGCTGCTTATGTAGGAGATGGGACATAGGAGATGTCCGATGGATGGCTTGGGGATACTATCATTTTGCATGGCAAGTAGATATAGTTCCACGTGAGCGTCGAGGTACCTAGGTGGACACTGGACAGTACTTGTGTGGACGGCTAATGTGGTACCTGAATGCCAACTCCTTGCCCGAGCAGCAGCAGCCGTGGGCTCGTGGTACTTACGGCACCAATGTACGAAGTCACTCTCTTCAATGAAAGAAAACAAGTAACAAGTGCAGGAGGCAAGGGTATCCAGTGGAAGACTCGCGGGAGCGTGAGGGACTCCTATCTTGAGGAAGCTGTACGGTGTGACGATGGGTTCGACGACCCACCGAATAGCCATTCTATGATTCGTCTGTCCCCTTTTGTGTGTCTCATAAGGTTCGGCTCCGGGCCCGTCCAGGAGCCACACTCGCCTCGGGCGTCCATCTGCATTTCATGGGCATGGGCCTATCTGATGGAAGACGCGGATTGGGCATTGTCGTTTTGTTTACCTCATAATTGGTCAGTCACCTTTTGTGAGCCCCACAATTGACGGATTGGGCAACAAGGCCATGGCCGACCCACCGATCTCTAGACTCTGCCAGAACCCTGCTGCAGAGCATGGGGACTTTGGTTGTTGATGATTGGCCAGTCTCCATTTGTGAACCAGGGGTTGGGCCAACTCGACCGCTCCAATCATGTGTGGTGGGCACACATCATTTTGATTTTCGGTGAAGTTGCGGTGGGCATGCAGGCAAGCAAGTCCTTTGGTGCAATCATGTCAAATGTTGACTGGCACACAAAGCATAAAGAAACTAGATCCCCGGATTGACTTCCAACACAACTTCCCACCATCCACATCCACGTCCACAATAATCACATTCGTCGTTACATCCCCTCGACACTCTTTGGGCCGCCTCTGAATACAATGGAGCCTTATCCTGCCCCTGTCCCCCATGACCAACGCTGGCCGTTGCTCAAAGACACTATTGTGCACCTCTTCATGAACGAGAATCTGACCATCCCAAGTCTGGCCACCCGAATGAAGCAAGAACACAACTTTGACGCCCAGTAAGCGTGATTGCGATTCTTGGACTTTCTGCTCATTGATATGCTGATTGATGGGCCTGGTGTCAGACCAGCCCACTACCGCTATCGTTTTAAGCAGTGGGGCATCAAGAAACGCACCGTCAAGGAAGAAAAGGAAATGATCATTGAGCTCCACGCCAAGCGCACTCGGGCTGATGCCAGCACATCAGACATTAGCATTGTTCAGGGCGGATTCACCAAGGAGATGACCGAGACGCACAAGAAACAGCTGAAGCGCTACATTGCCGATCAAATCCGAAACAGAGAGGAGCCATCCTTGGCGAGCAGCATGTGAGTAACAAACGTGGCTGTACCAACACGATCAATGACTCGACTAATAATGGACCCAAGATTCATACGCTGGAATCTCCCATACGAGGCTCTACTCTCGAGTGCTGGCGTTCCACTGGATCACCCTTCACCATTCGGCCAAGAGGGGACCTCCCCAGGCTGTATCAACGTCGACAGTCCACAGAGTGTAGCATCGCCTCCCTTACTCTCCGCAGAATCACCCACCACCCAGATGATACATCGCAAGGCCAAGCTTGACCGGGCGGACCTGCTCATCAAAGGCCATCATGAGGAGCTTCTGAAGCACCTAAGTCCTTGTGATCGAGAGTGAGTGGACATCATGAATGGGTTTGTTGCCTGGACGAAAGAAGCGCTAACCGGCCCAGACTCACAGTAACCTGGTTGCACGACTTGTGGATGTTCTCGTTCATAACGGTCAAGCACTGGGGGCATGGGCCTGAACTCTGGACTCCAGACCTGATTGCTATCAAGAGTCTCGGTAGTCTGAGCCAGCCCACATCTACCCACGGCGGCGTTTTGCCATCTGCCACGAGTCTGGGTTCGAGCGCTCAGGATCAATTGGTTGCTGCCCCAAGCCAACAATGTCGATGGACCATCCACTGCAAGGTAACGCTGAAATGTGAGACAGTGCCATCGCCTCCTCCCCCGTTGATACAGGAACAAGATATTGAAGACGAGACTACCTGGGCTGAATGGGATGATCACGCGGTAAATCGGTCACTCTCTGGGACCATTCAGGAGGCCATTTCAACAAACAGCTTCTCTGCCATCGAGTGCCAAAGCCTCCCGATTGCCACGTCCTCCATCACCCACGCAGTTGAGCGTTCAGAAGCCCAGATTCAAGCTGATTCGTTTGCAATGGCGATTGTTGTCAGAAATAGTGACTACATTGAAGACCACATCGGCGATTTCTGTGCCGGCCTTCACCAAACACATAACTCCGAGACCAGAGTATCGCTAAAAGCTCTGCACCCCTATCACCTTGCCGCAGCACATTTGGACGGTGCCAAGACATGCTGCCTCATCCTCCATACTCTTGTCGACAGTTTGCAAGATGAAATGTCGGTATCTGTGTCCTACCTCAACGATCTGGGACATACGATTCTCGACTCGTTGATGATCACAATCCTCCGGTCACACACTTCAGTCACCCCCGCCGTCGTCAGTGAGGGATTTTTAGGCCAGTGTCGATTCCCCGGCGACGAGGTCGATATTTGCGGCAGATGGGATGCGGATTCGCCATGCGTTCGTCAATTCTACGCATCGGGCGAGGCCGCAGTTCCGTTTTCTTGGAAGCATGCATTCTGTCACACGTCGGCTCAGGCAATCTGCCACTCCATCACGGTTCTCTTTGGTATGGCATGGAGCCCTGACGTGAATACGCCAAGCGGCTTGTTTGCGAACACATGCGCAGGATGCCGCCAAATGCTCACCTTGGGCCCCCTCCACACTTTGGTTGTGGTGGTCTTTTTACTGGCAAGCAGCGGGACGTATGAAGAGACGTTGTTTGGAGCAATTGCGTGTCTCGTATGCCTGCTTGTCCACGGCGCAGATCCAACAACCGCCAAGGAACTGTCCGTTCCTGCGCTCTTCTCCCAACATGAGAGGACCAGTGAATGCACCCATCAGAGTCTAACACCACTGCAACTTGCCAGGCAAGTCCCACGTCAGATTTTGGACGCGCTGCCGACCCAGCGCCGCCTGGGATGGAGCCTCTTTGTCGAAGTTCTGAGATTCGCAACTGATGAACGTAGGAGGCAGTCTACCAAGGACTGCGAGCACATTAACTTTGACGTCGGCGATGTCGCAAAGAACTTTTACTGCTCAAGCAAACGGCTTGGGATTCTTTGGGCGTCTATCCAAACGGAGCTGGTGACGTACCGACGACTCAACGTCGGCGACAGCTGGGTCTCGGATCGCGTTGATCTCCAGGCGCTGCTGGATGGGCTCCGGGGCGAACAAGAGGTCATTCAGATACCCTTACACGGTATTATGAGGATGATGGCGGCTAACTTCACAGAATGCGGCTGGTTTGCGACCAAGAGCCAGGTCTTTTGTGACAAAGATGTGGTTGGGTTCTTTCAAGAGTGGGCTACCGCCGAGGTGGCTTGCTCAACATACTTTAGGAACATGGAGGACTGGGGTCGAGCCCGCCTCATCAGGTGTCCTGACCTAGACACATTGATACTTGGTAGCAAGACGCTTTGGTTATTTGGACGGTATAGACGGATCGGCGGTTGATGATGAGTCGTTTTTGTCATGGGTTCAACAAGTTCAACAAAGTTCAGGAATAAGTGATTGTCTAGTCTCGAGTCTAGACATCTTGGTTGAACTCTAATGGGCTGTTTTGTTCACAAGACTCATCATCATGCACGGTGGACACCATTTAGCTACAACAGCAAATGCAATATTCTGATCACAGTCCCTCAGAGACATTTGTCTGGATGTGACCTGCAATTTCAAGCCGTCTTCCCAATGCTCGTGTGACGCGCCAAGAGACCCGGAAGGGAAAGTGGGGTTGTTGATGTTGTTTTTTGGTGGTGGTGACTGGTGAGATTGTTGCATTTGTGTCCGAGTTTGACACCTCCCTCTTCTTGTTTGCAACAAACAAACGCGTCACAAGATGAGTCCCAATCTCACAAAGAGTTATTGACGATGCGACGAGAAATGAAGCAGAGTAAACAACCAGGAACAGCTGCTCCTGACATCATTGATGCATGTTTGTGCAAGGGTTTGCAAGGGGGTTTGCAGGGTGCTCGCATCAGGCTGGGGATTGTTTGGAGCTTAACCTGCCAAGTGGCAAGCGTCGTTGGCGTGCAGCGAGTTTGCATTAGACCCGCAGTATCAGCCCGCCACGAGGAATGGGATGATCGGACTCGGACCAGCTTGCCATCCCATCAAAAAAAAAAAAAACTCTTCCCACCGCCATTTTTTAGGCGTCATGCTGCAGCTCATACGTGTCCCGGCAGGGGGTAAAGTTCCATGGAAGCATTCGTCTTGGCCGGGGGCCCGCATGACAGCCTGCAAGTAACACAGATGCCATTCGCTGCTGACGTTGGACCCCCTTCGCTTCCAACATTGGGTGCCGTGTTCGTGTTTAAACAACCTTGGGGGATCCCGCCATCTGGTCATAGTTCCCCCTCTGAAACCTGCCTGGCCTCTCGGGCGCAAGGAGGAGGGCTCTTTAATAATAATTAATAGGCAGCACGTTCACAAATCCCGAGGAGATTGAACTGTGCCACCAACACCACTGACATTTTCTCGCGACAAACTCAAACCCCTATTCCCGAGAGATACCGACATGGCGGCTACCGACGAGAAAACGGGCATCTCCAGCGCCAGCGAGATGGAGACGTCGCTGGTCAAGCAACTGTCAAGGGAAAAGAAAAGGTCACGCAACAAGAACTGGCTGATCGCGGGCATCACTGCTGCTGCCATTGGTGCGCATTATTTTAATCGGCGGCCCGACATCCTGCTCCAAGTGACAGAACAAAGTCACCCCATCGCCGCCGTCTTGCCCCAAGTGGCCGCCCCAGCACCAACACCTTCGCTCCAAGACTGCCTCAACAGCGTCTGCGCAGGCCGCGACGACTGCGTCCACTATGACGGCCACGGGAGCTTCCACTACTTCTTTGAGTGGCTGCGACCTCTCAATCTGGCTTATTTGGTCACGCCCGCCGCCGTGGTTCGGCCCAAGACGGCAGCCGAGGTGTCTGCTGTTGTCAAGTGCGCAGCTCAGGCGGGTGTCAAGGTGCAGGCCAAATCGGGTGGTCATTCCTATGGGTGAGTGGCAGATGGGCAGGGAGACGAGCAGAGAAGATGGAAAGAAGCAAGGTACTAACAGAACTCGTTCAGAAACTACGGCCTGGGCGGCCAGGACGGCTCAGTTTCGGTCGATTTGGTCAACTTTCAGGACGTCTGGGTCAACACGACCGACAACTCGTGGCAGGCCCATATTGGCTCCGGCGGCAAGCTGGGCGAGATTGACGAGAAGCTGCTGCCGCATAAGCGAGCATTTGCCCATGGCGTCTGCCCGGGCGTGGGCATTGGAGGCCATGCCACAATTGTATGGAATCCCCCCCCCCCGGGCGGATATTGATGGATAATTACAAGTTGCTGACAGCCACGACTCGCAGGGTGGCCTGGGACCTATGTCACGAATGTGGGGATCTTGTCTGGACCATGTTGAAGAAGTCGAGGTTGTTGTCGCAGACGGCAGGATCCTCCGCGCCAGCAAGAATGAAAATGAAGACCTGTTTTGGGTAAGAAAGACCTACCAAATCCAAGACGATTGCATATGACTGCCACTCGAAGTGACTAACGAGCTTCGTCTAGGCACTCAAGGGCGCCGGTGCCAGCTTTGGCATTATCACCAAGTTTGTCATGAAGACACACCCCGAGCCACAAGAGGTCGTCGACTACGTATACAACTTCCAGTACTCCCGCATGGAGGAGATGGTCGACTTCTTCGTGGCGTGGCAGAAGCTCGTCGCCGACCCCAAGCTCGACCGTCGACTGGGCACCGAGTTCATGCTGCATCCCCTGGGCGCGCGCGTCTCGGCCACGTGGTACGGGACCCAGGACGAGTTTAGGAGCACGGGCATTTTCGACCGCCTGCCAAGCGGCAACGACACCATCGCCATCAACGAGAACAGCTGGATCGGGCATCTGTACAAGGCGGCCCAGAAGGAAGCCCTCAAGCTCAGCGACATCCCGAACCCCTTTTACGCCCGGAGTCTTGGCTTCACGCGCAACGACCTGCTGTCCAAAGCAAACGTCATGGAGCTGTTCAGGTGGGTTGACAGCGCCCCTAAAGGGACGCTCGCGTGGTTCATCATCTTTGATGCGTCGGGCGGCATTATCTCCGACTTGCCCAACAACGCCACTGCCTACGCCCACCGCGACAAGATCCACTTTTACCAGTCGTATGCCATCAACGTGCTCCGCGTGTCGAGCCGGACCAAGGCATTCCTCGACAACTTTCACCAGAAGCTCCTGAGCTTCCTGCCGCCACGCGATCCCCATGGCACTTATCCGGGCTATGTCGACCCGTACCTCAAGAACGCACAGGAAGAGTACTGGCTCAGCAATCTGCCGGAGTTGGAAACGGTCAAGGCGAAGTGGGATCCCAAGGACACCTTTCACAACCCCCAGAGTGTAAGGCCCAAGACTGCCGTGAAAGCGGCCGATGAGGTCTCGGGCAACCAATGATTTTGTGATGTCACAACGGCTAGCTCAAAAGCACATATCATGAACCTTTGCAAGTATTTATGTCGGGAGGTCTTGGTGGGGGAGGAACGTTTGTTTTATTTCGTTTTCATGAGCCTCGGATTTATGCGATAACGTTGGGGGGTCGGTCATGTCGTTTGTAGTCATTGGGTCATATTACACAACGGGCGCTAGCCAATCTCCTAATTTATCTATCATCAAATGATTTGACCTAGGTCTCAAGCCTCACCCGTTTGTGCATATCTGGATCTCGCATCTCAGATCTCGACTGTGTGCCAAGAAGGCATGAATGAGGCGCAGCAGCATCTGCGGGATCAGCAGGTGCTGACAGGTAAAAAATGATTTGCAGGAACAAAATGCAACCCTGTTACCTTACCTTAGGCAAGACACCACGAATTTCTGCGCGTGATGGCCAATTGACGCAAACCAACCAACCGGCCTTTGACAATGGGCCACAGAGTCTCGGCTGCCATGGAATCGTCAACTCTGGACCAAATCGGCGCCCGGGAGACGAGAGAGCTGCTAAACTCGATTTTAGGAGAGCTAAAAGCAATCAACCAGCGTCTTTCTGAGCGAGAGGATGGCTCCAAGACCGAAACCTCTCCGCAAAGCAGCCCGACACAGAACGAAACAGTCCTCGGCGCCGTGAGTAATTTCGAGCAGTATAAATGCCAGTGACATATTGCTGACACAGAAGCTGGACAGAAACGGGCTACTTTGCCCGACTTCCAAGAAGCAAGATATGGCCCGATCCTTCTCGAGGCCATCAAGAGATACAACGGAAATACCGTGCTAAACTGGAGCACTCTTTACGGGACGCACGTGTCTCCCTGGCCGGGCATCCAGGTCCCTGAAGAGACTGCTTGGGCATCGCTGGTCGGGACCTTCTGGCGCGTTCCGCACGACAACAGAGTCGGTCTCTGCTTTGTGGCGCCGCTGTCGGATACCGCTGCTACCCGGTCGAGGATACAGAAGTCCCTCTTCCACTTTCACAACACCAATGTTCAGAGAGTCCCCAAAGGCGAGTTTCTCAACATCTGGGACTGGTTCGACTCGGGTACGTCTCGCTACTGGCATCCAGAACAGCTCTCACCCGGCACGGCGGACAGACCATCCGAGTTGACGATGGACGAGGAAGGGCGACTCGAGACGGAGAGCGAGTTTCGCCTTTCTCCCCTCATAGCCCCCTGGCGTCGAGTCATGTAAGTGTTCCCAGCCTGCGCTCGGGTTGAGTTGGCTGTGAACTAACGCCAGCAAGAAATATGCAAGGCCTGACGACGCTATACAACCACGGCAACAATATTGACTTGGACCAACTTAGCGATCATGACCTATGTCCCATACTGCTGTCCGAGACAGAAGAGGCCATCTTCCAGCGGCCGCTCAACGACATGCTTTGGCGGACGGTAAGGTGTCACTTGCGGTGCCTGCGGGCCACTGATGCAAACCACTCGGAGCTGTTGACCAAGGGCTGTGTCCTCTTCCACATCACCTTTTACGAAATACTCGACGCTGTTTCTCTCAGCAACCTTACCGAGCTATGGCCCTGTGGCGAACTGCACAGCGACGGACACAAGATGGGCTACGGAGCAAGACGGCGCCGCATTCGGGAGAGTGCCCTGACAGTGCGTGCTTCCCCACCAATTCGAGTGCGTTGAGCTGACACACACACAACTCCAGATTGTCGGAGTCCCCAGTCTCGATCTGCCTGCTGGCACAAAGACGCGAGCCGTTTTCTGGACCATGCTCTGCCTTCGGCCACACCAATTCCCCTACCCGCACTATTATGAAAAGAGAGACGACCTCTCCCAGGGCAGGACCCACGAGATGATGGACGACATGAGCGACATGATTCACAAATGTCTTGTTCCCGTGGTGGACAGATGGGAAGAGATTGTCGAGTACTTTGATGCACTGCTGGGCGAGAAGAAGGCGCTGCTCGACCCAGATCAGCACGACACGCTGCTTACCGACGACTGGGAGCTGTCGCGGTCCAAGCGGTATTTCTGGGCCATTGAATTTCTGAAAGAGGTCGAGAAGAGCGTGGCAGATAATATGCGCCAGGCAGAGAGGTTCCTCAAACTCTTTCAGGAGACACTGCCAGAGCGCAACAGGTTCGGAAGGGACAGCCAGGCCCGAGTCCGGAAGCACGCGGCGACTCTTGCTAAACTTGAGGCCTTGCGGGCCAGGGTTGTCCAGAAAAAAGAGGAGGCTGTGGCTTTGAGAGATGGGGTGAGTGTTCTCTAGGTCACGTCCTAGCTTGACTCAGTAACTGACATGTGCTGTTTGGTGGTATTAATTAACAGTTATTTAACGCGAGCGCCGTCATGGAAAGCCGGACGTCCACCAAACTTGGGGAGAACATTAAGCTTCTTACCTTTATCAGCATCTTTTTTCTCCCTCTGTCGTTCTGCACAGTAAGACAAGCCACGTCCCTTTCCCTACCAAGTTTCGGCGAACGCCAGGACAGTTTCTAATCATCAGTCTACAATACCTAGTCCATGTGGAGTATCAGCGAAGATCTTTTCAGTCTTTCAGCCTTTGCTACGACGATGCCTATCTTGGCCCTGGTAACATACGCCGTGACGTTGAACCTCGAAAACATCGCCACATTACCAAGCAGAATGCGACGGAATTTTAACACGCCCTCGGCCCCACAAGCTGGCCATTACTCCTCGACATTAAAGAGGATCAATGGGCAAGTATCATACCTTTGGGCTTGGATCCCGGGGTTTGTCCAATGGGCAGGTACAACGCTGCCAACAAAAATGCCTGCTGCAAAGCCACGAGAACAGACCGCCACTGCCATGCCCCTGGCCGATATTCATGTCCAGGTGCAAGTGGACGTTGACGTGGAGAGTGGTACTAGTGTGCAGCGAAGTGGAGAAGCACAGTGTAATAATAATGCTTAGGTGATGACAACTTGAGGCTTTGTATTTCAATTTATCATTGTAACCACTAGTAATTGACTTGCTATGGAATGTGTTAGATTTAAGGGGAAGGATTTAACCTAGTCTGCTGATCCGGACCTCTAGACCTCCCTTGGGACGAAGAACCGGGCTGGGATTGACTAAAACAATGTTATCCGTCTCGATTGCCTCAAAGCGGAACTTGCTGACGATTTCAATCATGATGACCTTGAACTCAATCATGTTGAACACACGGCCAATGCACTGGCGCGGGCCCTGGCCAAACACCGAGAGCGCGTGTGGGTCGACATCATGTCGATCCCACCGGTCTGGGTTGAACTCCTCCACGTCGTCACCCCAGATGCGAGGGTTGCGGTGCATGACCTCTGGGATGAGTGTCAGGGTGGTGCCTTTTGGGATGAGAACACCCCCGATGACGATGTCGTCAACGGGCTGTCGAGGGATCGAGATTGCTAGTCATCGTGTCCGCGTCAGCTTTTTTTCTGTTCGTACTTTGAAGATGGCACGGAAATCCTTTACCGGGACATCTAGTCCTAAGAACTTCCTTGCAAAAGTTGTTCAAGTATTGGAGGCCTTCGATTTCAGGGTATCCCGGGGTTGGGGTCTGCTGGAGCATCTCGTGGATCTCGGCTCGAAGGCGGTCCTGGGCGGCGGGGTACTTGATCAAGGAATACGTAGCCCACGTGAATTCTGATGCAGTGGTCTCATGGCCCCCAGCAATCATGTTTAGAATCTACGGCAAAGTCGGCGCCGTCAGTATCATGATCATTTATTTGGTGACAGAAACGTTGGCTCACATGGCCGAGGATCTCCTCTTCAGTCCAAGGATTGTCCGTCGTGTACGTCTCCTCAATCATGTAGGTGAGCAAGTCCCTGCGCTCTGAATCGCCAGTC
This sequence comes from Lasiosphaeriaceae sp. G1095, assembly GCA_027569635.1. Taxonomy (NCBI): domain Eukaryota; kingdom Fungi; phylum Ascomycota; class Sordariomycetes; order Sordariales; family Lasiosphaeriaceae; species Lasiosphaeriaceae sp. G1095. Next base: position 28,659 of record JAPDFK010000114.1, read on the forward strand.
ACCTTTCCGTCTTCAGTCACATCCCTCGCTCTCTGCCGTATAATATCCCGGAGCAGGCGGCGGACCTCCTGGTTGGCACGCTTGAATCGCTTGTTTTCGGCGAGAGGGATCCAGCGGACAGGGATGAAGGCGTTCAATACGGTCAGCATCTGTCCGAGGGAGGAGGGGTCAGAGAGTTCGGTGTAGCATTTGTGGAAGGGCGTTGGTGTTTCAAGGTTCTGAAGTTCGACGCCGAGTGCGGCAACGCCTATGATGTCCAGCGCGACACTTGAGTATGTGGACACCACTATTCAACCATGTCAGTTAGTATTCGTAATAGTTATTACCCCAGATATTGGCGTCGACGTCTGGGAGCTTACGCTCAACAAGTCCGCCTTGAGTCTCAACTTGTTTGTCAAAGTAGGCCGCGAGCTGCTGTGCTTTCTGCTGGAAGACGGGAATCAAGCGCTTCAGTTTTGTGAGGGAAAAGGGACCTGTAATTCGTTGCAATCAATCAGACCTAGTCAAGCACGGCAGGGCCACCGGTACGTCCACGTACCAGCCAGTAAGCGTCTCTGGGTCTTGTGCTCCTCGAGCTCCGCAAATGCCAGGCCTTTGCCGATGATAGGTCGGAGTATTTTCTCAAAGGCTGGTGGTCTCACGAAGGAGTAACCCTTGACCGACATGATCTCGCGGATGGGGTCGAGACCATTCAGAAGGATGGCCTCCGAGTTGCCAAAGGAAAAGTAGCGAATCATGTCGGCATCGGGCCATCTCTTCATCCATGAGACATACGGCTCACTTGGGGTTCCAGAGCGGACCGTGTTGACAAGTTGGCCGAGCAAGAAGTGGTGGTCCCTGGGACCGGGGAGGTGGCGGAGCGGGGAAACATAGGAGGGATAAACCCAGAGGTGGTAGATTGACCTCAGCGCAATGATGGAGCAGAATACTGCCACAAACGTTTTCAGGGCTGCCAAAGAAAGAATTCCTTCGACAGCGACAAAAGGCAGGGCGCCGGCGAGCGAGGCCGCCAAGTGCAGACGGGTGTGCATCGTTCAATGTTGGCAACTGGGATAAGAATGTTGCCAAGGAGCATCATGAGGAGTCCCAGAGGCTCAGGAGCGGGGGTTTCAAAAGTAAAGAAGGAATTCGTTGTGGCCAGGACCGCGGGGGCCAAAGTCCTGGGTGTTGTTCCACTTGACATTGCACCACCTTCCTCCATCAAGCCTTCTTTGATTGGTGCTGAGTTGCCATCCACAACCACCAGGCAAGCCTAACCACCAATGCGAATGTTTGTGGCTTGCTCCCGCCAATAGAGGCAGACGTGTGCGAATGCACAACTCTGTGGCGTACATGTTTCCGTTTCATCGCATAATCAATGGTCTGGCTCGGTTATCAGCTGGGAACGGCAAGGAATTTGCCGACATGTCGTCAAAACTTGGACCCAACTCTTATTAAACCTCTGTGATAAGAACTTCAAGGTGGATAGTCCCCAAGTTTCCCTAATATCCAAAATATCTACTGCCTATGAGGTACCTAGATATCATTTCAAGCTCTGCACATATGTACCTCAACTGGGAGTTCAAGGCCTTTGAATGTTTGTTTGTCCTCGCCGCTCCCCTGCGTGTCCTGCTGTTGTTCTATTGTCGCCCACTAGACGTCTTTGATGGAGCTCTCTGTCGTTTCCACGGCAGACGGCTGCAGTACGCCGCTGGAGACCAACTGGCTGATTGTCTCTTTGGTCCATTCTTGGCACCGCCGCAGAGGCTCGTCTGGAAACAGTCGCTTTGGGCCGTTGAACTGTTTCTTCGGCGGGGGATTTCTCAATCAGATACCCCTCAGGCGATCGAGATCTGCCGTGGCAACCCAACCGAGAAGGGACTTGTCGACAAAACCGAGTGCGTGGTCGGGCTTGGTCGTCGTTCTCTCCTCGAACTGCATTCCGTTCTGGATATTCCCAGTCACATTAAGAATTATGCCACCTTCAGAGGTGGGGACCGTCTTGACGAAAATGGCGTGGTGGTTCCGAGGAGCGACCAACGAAGCTACAAGAAAAACGGAATAAGACATTGTGCTACGGAACTGACGAATGAATTGGGAGATGTACGGCTCTCGAATGATGTCGTCACTCGTCAACTGGGCGGGGGTTACGTAGTTGTAACAATACTACGTAGTAGTAAGGTAGTCTATGTAGATTGGCGATTTTTTGCGATGTCGCGCCGAGGTTGTATGAGCTGATGAGTGAAACATCTTAATCTTGGAGACGGGATCTTCCATAATAAGAAGAGGGGAAAGCGCGCTATCGGACGTCAGGGTGGCCAGTCAAGTCGCATTACAGTGAGTGGAGTCGGTTTCACACTGCCAATGATGCGTGCTGGAGAAGCCTGGAGCTTGTGAGCTTCGTGGGGCGGGGTTGTCCATTGGATCGTTTGTTTTGGCTGAGGAACCTATCTTGGTCATTCTCATGCAACTGGCGCTTCGCAGCGAGGGATGAAAGGGGAGTGAAAAAAGAGAGACGAAAAGACGATGGCTCTTGACAAGAATCGAGACTTTGTCTTGTATGCCAAGTTGAAGAAAGAGCATGATTGACTTTGCCATAGGGGCTCCTGGACTCGGGGAAAGACAATTGTGAATGCAGTCAAAGTCATTCCCATGCCAGCAAACAAAAAGCCTATCAACTGGCAACCTGACATTGTCTTGTAATTAATTAAATATAAACTTGCATGCAAAAAGCAACAAGGGGCTGAAGACATTTCTGAACTCGTTGAACTTAATTGATGCTTCTCAAATTTCTGGCGATTTCTGGCGATTTCTGACGATTCTTCACCACGTGGAGGGGAATGACAGATCATTCAATGAGCAAAGTGTTGGAAATCTATCACTCTTCCACTCTTGCTTACCCCGACTTTGATAGATCTCTATCATTATTTGCACCCCCGTCTGTTTGAGTCGCAATAATGTATTCGAGCAATCAAATCTCCCCTCTTGCGCCACAAACCTACATACCATCGGCGAGAATCCATCGATTGGTGGGTTTCAACCTTCGCAATGACGGCATCTCCCCATAATCCCCTCAGTTGCCATGTCCAGCTATCCGCATACTTGGGATTACAGTGGCCATCTCCATCGCCCCCATATTTTCTCATCTTCGCTGAGCCTCGTTAGTTATCATGGCAGACCTGGCCTCATTTTGCGGCTCCTGCACAGCCGCAGTCCATTGCCTGTTCTTCACGAAGGGTCTTGGAGAGTGGAAATGCGGGTATCCCTGGGAACATGCGCTCGGGACAGTTGACGAGATGCGCGCCAGACCGCATTGTGCTCTATGCTCGTCTGTCTTGAGTCTGCTTTTGCTGGATCATGTCCGAGAAGGGCCCGGGGGGCAGGGGCTAGCGCCCGAGGCACTGGCTAAAGTTGTCTCGATTCGCCACACGATTCATTCCATGGGAGCCAACACCTCGCACGCGCTATATCAGCTCGTTCGGCTCGACGAGGTATCAACAGGGATTTTGGTAGCAGTGGAGAAAGAGACGAGGGTTCGAAATGTTGTTACCCGCCGTCTCTCCCCTCAAGTCTTGCGTCTCGACAAAATCAATCCATGGATCATCCGCCAGTGGCTCGACAAGTGCGAACAAGAACATGGCGAGAAATGCTTTGACTTTAAGGCCAACCAAGATAGAATGGACATTGATCTCATCGACGTCGAGGAGGGATGTCTGGTCAAGGGCACAACGGCGCAGCGATATGTCGCGCTCAGCTACGTCAACGGTCGATTCCGCGGCTTTGAGACGACCCAAAGCACCCGAGAGCTGCTGGCAGCGCAGGGGGCTCTTCTGCAGCAGAGCTCGTTGTCCGCCGTCGTACGCCACGCAATGGCCTTGACAACTCTTATCGGACAGAAATATCTCTGGGTGGACACGCTGTGCATCGTCCAGGATGACCCCCAGAACAAGCACGACCAGATCGCTCAGATGGACGCCATCTACAGCCAAGCGCTTGTCACATTTTTATCGCTCTCCGGTCATGGTGCAGACGAGGGGCTTCCATATTTCAGCGGCTCTCCCCTTCGAAGTATACCCCTTTTAGTGAACGCCAACCTTGAACGCGCACCGACAAAGACAACGAGCGTACTTCGTCGAGCTCTTGGACGCATTGTCAATCCGACCTCCCACCAGAAAGTACAGATCACGTACATACCGCCAGACCCAGACGAGATTTTGCCATTTACCCTCTACGAAACCCGTGGGTGGACGTTCCAGGAGCGCTTGTTATCGCCGCGGATTGTTTACTTTTCTAGATGGCAGCTCTACGCTCAGTGCCGACAAGCACGTATCTCGGAGCACTCGAGTGAATTGGACGAAATGCTGGACAGCAACAATCTACTACATTACTTTCCAACAGTGACATCGACGGCAGGGGACAACATGTTGAGCTTCGCCCGCTACTGCATTCTTGTTTCTACTTACACACGGAGGAACCTGACGTTCAAGTCGGACATCCTACATGCTTTTGCGGGGATTTCCAGGGTCCTCGAGAGGCAGATGGCCACATCATTCAGATATGGCCTGCCCGAACAATTCTTCCACCATTCCTTGTTTTGGATCCCAACCAGCTTGGCCATTCGCAGGGCCGTGGATGGGGTTGGGCAGCAAGATAACCAAATGCCGTCCTGGTCATGGGCGGGCTGGGAGGGACAGGTCCATTACATCCACACATTCTACTCCCTGAAAATACCAGGAGAGTACGAGTTTCGGCCGGAAATCATCTGGGCTAGCAGCAGCACAACATTCACACAGACGAGCGGTGGAGAGAGTAGCACATCCAGACTCGGCAGAGACTTGGGCAGGGTCTTGGAGTTTGAGGCGTGGACCACGCCTGGCGATGTGTTCAACTTTCTTGCCGATGAACAGGATGAAGAAACGTCTCATGCTAGAGACGGGGATCTGGGCACCACTCTTGATCGGCCTATTCTCATGTGTCCCATAATCGACCCTGGTGACGGAGACCAGAACCAGGGAAAGGGCAAAGGCAAAATGCGTGCTGTCGAAGAGACGCGCGCTGGCGGAGCTTCTCCAAGGAGCGACAACTCGACTGACGACAGTGATGAAGACGACGGGGTGGTGGGTCGGGCATGGCTAACGCACAAACAGTCGCCCCTCCACGGCACCATCCAACAAGGAGAGCACAATTGGGTTCTACTTGCCAAGGACAGGGGGTTTGCGTCCAAGGATGGATCTTTTACAACGCGTCCAGACAATTTCCCTCCCGATTGGATTAATCCGAGCTCTGATTCGAGCTCTGATTCTGCTAAGGACGATGACGGGAACGGTGACGGTGACGGTGACGGTGACGGTGACGGTGACGGTGACGGTGACGGTGACGGTGACGGTGACGGTGACGGTGACGGTGACGGTGACGGTGACGGTGGTGGTGGCGGTGGTGGTGGCAGGCCGAGTAACATGCCGTGGATGGCGCAGCTCATGTTGGTGAGATGGAGTGCGACTGGAGACTGTGCCGAGAGGGTTGCGATTGCTTATGTTAATGAGGGGGTCTGGGGCCGGATTGTGGCGAAGAAGGGCAGAAAGAAAGTGGTAAAGCTAGTTTAATCGAAGACAGGCAGCAGTTACAGGCAGTGAACCGGAAGACATAAGGCATAAAAGGAGGCCAATATAAATTTGAATGTATGACTGAGAATGTGTATCAATTTCTGCTAGAATGAAAGATTACAGAGGAAAGGGAACATAGCCCCTGACTCGCAAAGTCAGCAAACCCCTTTTTGTATGTGTGTGCGTATCATGTCTCACCCTAGGCCGACATGGCAACGAGCAAGTCCTTTATCTCTCCTCAAGGAAGACGGGCAGCACGGGAAGGGTTCTCCTTTCGCCCCCACGCGACCAAGCGTCCCCGCGGCACGACGGCGAGCACCGCCGATGCTCCTCGACCGCTGCCCGTTTATGCTTCTCGGTCAGATCCAAGAACTTTCGCTGCCCTAGGTTCTCGTCACGTTGGTCTGCATCTGTTACTTTATGTTCGTGCAATGCACCCTTCGAAGTTGCGGATCCTGTCCTAGACTGCGCGCCTCGCCGGGCTGCTGCGAACGACACTGCATGCCCCCTTCGCGTCGTTCCTGGTTGTTTTTGTACGCCAGTCTTCTTCCTCTTCTCTTTGTTTCCGCTCGTTTTGTCGTGGCGACTCTCTCCTCGTTTTGACCACGAGTCTTGCGGTTGTAAGTGAGGTAGGGACCGCTGACGCAACGGCGCCGCTCGTTTTCCGGATGATGGAGTGCCGAGTACGACAGAACCGTTGGCAAATCCGCTGTAGTCGGGGTCACCACCGCTGTGACATGTCAAGCCTCTCTCGACGCCTTCCGGGCAGACAAGCATGACTTCGGCCGTGCCTATGACATATGCGGAGCTGCCGGGTAACGCACCAATGTTAGACTGTGCCCCCTTGGACGCCATCAAGCGGCGAAGTGGAGAGACAGAAAACTGAACGTTAATGACTTACACGCCACCTGCTGAGCCGGCATCGCATGCCCACGACTGATTGATAGTAATGGATGCAAGCTGGAGATTCAGCTGCAACCAGATGTCGAGATTCTTGTCCCCTGGTGTGCCATAGAACTCGCAGACATAGTTGGCGCGAAGCGAGCACCGCAGCGCCTCTGTGTAGTTGGTGATTCGGTTGGTTAGTTTAAACGAGGCATTGCCTTGGCTGACCAGCTCGTCGTCCGTGTAAGTGACGGTGAGGTCCTGAACCGACCATAAATTGGGGATGGTCTCGCTGTCGACGCAAATCGGCGGTGTTCGTGATGCCAAAGATGACAGATCATCCGGGGGCGAGGCCAGCACACCTTGCCAGAGAAGGGCAGAGGCGGCGACGATGGCGCAGAGGGCCTTCTCACCCCAGCCCATGATTTTGTAAAGATGCTACTTGGTCAGGCTGTCCGCTTTGCCGCGAGAGCTGAAGTGCGCTTTCTCGGTTGGTGTCCGTTGGGTGCGGAGAAGTGACTCGCAAAATTGTTTCGGAGCACTGCTACTACGGATAGGCAAGGTACGATGTGATGAAGCAAGGCGATAGAGCCGTGTAAGATTTCTCCAAACATGAACGTGGGCTGACCAGGAAATGTCCGGAGTGCGAATTGCCCGACACAGCTACCTACCCCGCACGAGAGGATAGTTATAGTTACTGGCCCCAAAAACAGGACATCAGGTTGTGTGGTTATATTAAAAACACGGAACGATCGACTTGATATTTCGCCCGTCCCGGGTTGGTGCGTTCAGCCGCTTTACCCGCTGCGCCAAGAACCTGGTTGAAGAGCCGACACCGGCAATACAAAACGGGGAGATGGGGTGTTCGGAGCAGAACCTGATTGTGGTTTTTATCAATCGTGAGCATTAGAGGGGCGCGAAGAAATAGAGTGAATACTCCCAAGCCGTACGTACTGTTCCTTGAATCTCCTTTCGTATAATAACTCAGTAATGTCTTCCTTTTAACCAACTAATTAGAACTACCTCGGTATTGCCTATCTGTGATATAAACCTTGAAGTTTTGAGGACAAAATGTCTTTACGTCGCCGTCACGACGGTTAATTCAATATTTGAACAGGGAGATTGACTTGTCGAGACTATGAAGGCATGCTCGACTAGCTACCAGATTTAGCGGTGAGTGATCGAGAACAAGTCCTGGTGATCACCTCCTTCTAAGTCGGTGAGTCCTTCTCTTCGGGTCATCTGGGCCGTTTGTCCCCTGAGAGCGTGACATCATGTTCATGTTCATGTTATAACTACTGATACTGCTACTAATCCAAGGCTGGAGTTTCTCCTACACTGTCAAGTACCAAAGTTTCACTATGACATCCTGCTTCACAAGTTTGCCCATTGTTTAACAGAGTTATTGCTGTGATTGGTAACCATGTGACGTTTAGGTACAGGAAGTTAAAGTACACAAAAATAACTACCACTCCTTGTCGCTGTAATCTGGGTCAAATAAGAGGGCCTCGCGAGAGAGAGAGTGGGGAACGTCATTCCCTTTCGACTGCCATTGTGGGGATGCGAGCTAGACTATCTCGTACATGCCTACAGCTGGAAGGGTTGGCACCCCCCCTCTTCGGAGCAAGTTTCCGAAGTCGGTATCACAAGTGTTAAATGCCATCCCCTCATTGACACAGACATTTTGCTTTCTTTTTCCTTTCTTTTTTCTTTTTTTTTTTCCTTTCTTTTCTTTTTGCCAGAGCCTTTTCTCCTTTCATTAATTACCAGTCCATGTGACGTAAATAAATGCTCGTGAACAGTCGATATGACCATACTTGGGTACTCCAGCCTCGTTGACCGCATTGGCAAAAATGAGAAGAAAGTGCAAGTGAAGTGTAACTGGCTGCCTAGGTAGGCAAGGTAGGCTACCCCCAGCCACCCACATTATCGCCTCAGAATACCACGTAGAATTAGAACTAGTGAACTGTGCATCCGACCCCGCTTTCTGACACAAAATGCCACGTGGTAGCTACCAATGCAGGTTAGAGTCACAAAGGTTTTCGGGTCTCTTAGTTTTATGCTCCTCCAAGACAACTTTTAACCAGTCTTTCCACTATATGAGAGAGCAAGACACCAAGAGAATTATTCAACTTTACCATTCTTTCGTGTGCCTCCAGTCTGACCTGGGTAGCCACTCATGTATTTTCGTTTTATGATCGAGAACCTGGGCAAGTACCCAGTATCCACTGCTCACCTGCGACTCGTTATAACTATTGCCATGGGGAAGCGATGGCCAGGACCCACCAGCTCTATGCACTCACCCACCAAGCCTACGTATTCCTAGCATTATGCGTGCATGTGCATATGCATGAGCTATCGGCAGCAACGCGTGCTGGGTTCAGAGTAATTTGGCGCCCCTAGACAGGACTATTGTTTATTTGTCGATTTTACTGGACACCATCAGCACTAACTCACCTGAGGTAACGGTAACCAGTAACCACCACGCCATGCCTTTGTGCCAGGCCAGTGATGGAGCATCTGGGATAGTCAAAGTGGGACATATGCACGACACATGGTTGCCCCTGACCGCAACTTGTTCAATTGCTGTTGAAGACCGAATTAAGCCACGCTAGAGTGGCTAGGATATTGCCACGCGAGAGTGCAGCCCGCCCACGAGTTGGGTGATGCACATGTACAGCCGGCTTGGCAGCCAGCCCTGGCTAGCCTCGGTGTCGAACCCTGGGAGTGGAACGTAGTGGAACATAGTGGAGTTTTGGACCTTTCAGAGTCGGATTGCGGCGTCGTAAAAATCTCGAGCTCTAATGACAAGGAAAACAGGTATATATGTGGTGGCCTGCTGCGCTGGTCAGAGGGACTGGAGAGAATCGACACTTCCTCCTCACCTCGGTTGTCCCCCCGAGCTGCCAATTTGACCTCCTCATCCCTTGCTCGTTTTGTTCAGCCACAACCATAGCCAACATGCTCACCTCTCTCCTGAAAGTGGTGGCTGCGGCCTGTCTCTTGCAGACGGCGGCCGCTGGAGTCGTGTTCCGCGCTACCGAGACCGACAGCGCGAGCATCGACTCGGCAAGCGTCGACGGCGCTGAGGTCGCAAGCGTGGCGAGCGTGGCCCAGGCCCAGTGCAACCTGGACTGGTCAGATGCTGCCCCGCTTCAGAGCGCGACTGTCAACGGCCAACAGTACGGCTGCAAGTGCTACTTTGGCCAGAGCTGCTGGCCATCGGCCAACAAGTGGGCTCAGCTCAACCAGACGGTTGGCGGTGCTCTCAAGGTGCACACGCCGCCAGGTGCCGTCTGCCACAACACCTTCGCCGGCCCCCTTGGCACGGTCAACACGTACGATGCAGCTGCCTGTGCGGATGCGCAGGCCAACTTTCTCGACGAGGCCTGGATGTGAGTTTCCTGACTTACCTACCCACCTTAGGAAGGACCTCTGGCTAACTTGTCGTCGACAAACGCAGCGTGGCCAAGCCCGCCGCTGCCATGTGGACCTACTTCACCAACGAGACCTGCCGCGCCACGTCCAACCCAGCTGACCCGTGTACTCTGGGCTACTATGGTCTCTACGTCATCATGGCGACCCAGCGGGCGCACATCAAGGCCGGCATTGATTTTGCGCGCAAGAACAACATCCGTCTGATTGTGCGCAACACGGGCCACGACTTCATCGGCCGCAGCACTGGATACGGTGCCTTGATCATCAACACTCATAGCTTCAAGGACGTGACCTGGATTAACGCGTACGCTGGTCCTGGTTCGTACCATGGAAAGGCCGTCAAGATCGGCGCTGGTGTGCAAGGCGGCGAGATCCTCACCAAGGGCCATGCCCGCAACCCTCCCATGGTTGTCGTGACGGGTGAGTGTGCCACCGTCGGCATTGCTGGTGGCTTCATCCAGGGTGGCGGCCACGGGCCGTGGTCCACGCTTAAGGGAATGTGTAAGTGCTTTGCTGTATTCATGCCATGACTTTTACACTCGTGTAAGGTAATACCTTATTGCATGTGCTGACCGGGTGGGCAGCTGTCGACAACGTCCTCGCTTTTGAGGTCATTACCGCGTCTGGCGAGTATACCACGGCGGATGCGCAGAACAACCCCGATCTCTTCTGGGGGCTCAAGGGAGGCGGCCCTGCGTCGTTTGCCGTCATCTTGTCCGTCACGATGAAGACCTTCCCCGATGTGGTTTCGTCGGGAGCAACTTTGTACGTCAACGGCACGTTCCAATACATGGATGCCATCGACGTCTTCCACAAATACGCCAACGACTTTGTCGACAGCGGGCTCTATGTTTACTACGAGATGCTTCCCTTCGCCTTCCGCGTGCGCCCGTTCGTGGCCATTGGCCAGACCACGGCACAGCTCCAGGCCATCCTGCAGCCCTTCCTCAACGAGCTTACCACCCTGGGCGTGCCGTTTGAGTTTGCCATCAAGTCGTACCCGACCTTCTTTGACCTGTACACGGACTTGTTTGAGTCTGAGGTGTCAGGTAGCACGGCGCTGACTGGTGGCTGGATGTTCAACCACGACGATATCGCCAACCGCCGCGCCCAGATGGTGGCTGCCTTCCAGACTGTCACCTTCCCGCGCCAGGATCTCGTGGGCATCATGGTTGGCCACTTGTTCAACCCGGGCCACAACGTGCCAGTTGCCGACAACGCCGCCCATCCGGCGTGGCGCAACGCTACTAGCTTTGTTATTAGCGTCCTGCCCTTTTCCGAGACCGCTTCCCTGGCAGTCAAGGCCGACATGCAGAACGTCCTGACCAACACCATGGACGCGGCGCTGCGTGGGGCCAGCAACAGCGGTGCCACCTACGTAAACGAGGTAAGAAATAGCCGGCTGTTGACAGACTAGAAAAGAGAATGTGCTAACATGAAAACTGCAGGCCGACCCGTACCAGCCCAGCTGGCAAAGCCACTTCTGGGGCTCGTCATACCCCCGTCTGAAGGATCTGCGCAGCAAGTGGGATCCCCTGGGCATCTTTTATGCCGTGGCCACGCCGGGCACCGAGTCCTGGGAGGTCATTGAGGACGGCACTCGTTTGTGCAAGAAGCTGTGAAAGGCCTAATTAGTACCTCCCTAGTGAAGCAGCAAGGTAGAGGAGTGAATAAGAAAAATAATACTACTTAATATCCACCCAACTTTGAGGCCGTGCTCCGTGTTGTTTATTTAGTTCGCCGCCCATCATTTGCCATGTTCGCAGCCATGCCCAGATTTTGGAATGTGGGTGCCTATAGTGCATGCATACATGTCAAAGTACCGACATGCCACGGTGCCTCCTCACCCTCGTCTGGATAATGTCCGGTTTTTCATTCCCATCATCCCGCATATTTAACAATCAGCAGGGTTAGTTTCTTCATATACAAACTAAATCGTCTTCTACATTGCGATGGCTTTAATTCGAGGTGATAGTACTATTTCATTATAACCTCCAGTGGTCTGTTAGTGCTCAGTGTTGACAGGTCCCGACATCGTCTATCCCCATCTTGTCTTTCAGTAAATATTCCGTGAACCACCGCTGCACTCGACCATGTTGTTTCACATTTCTCTCGGCCTGGCACTGCTGGCCATCACTTCCTCGGCATATCCAGCGACGGGCCGAGGAGACCTGTGTATGGCGCCAAGCTGGACCATTGAGTCTGCCGCTTTCACGTACTTCCCAGGCAGCGACGATACCCCGGGATTAGCGCAAGTCAACGTTACGAATTCAGTCACACGCAAGACCGAGCTCATATCTTGTACCCTGCAGTACAACACCCTCTGCCGCCTCGCGGGTACGCCTGGAGATCCAGCCCTCGAGGTCTACGTCCAAGTGAACCTCGACATGGTCGTCGTGTCGTTCACCAAGATGTGCGATACCCCTGACCGGTCCACAGACCCGGCCCTGTATGTTTTTGAACTTGCCTCCACCAATGATGTCGTGCGCGGAGGTACTGCTGCTAATGGCTTGGATAGTATGCCGTATTCGTCGGGATCTGGCATGTTTGAGGTGGCCTGCTCGGATGGTGTCGCGGGCAACATAACGTGTAGCGGGCCGGTGGGGGGACCTTTGCTCGTTGATACTACCCTCGTCACGCCAACAGTTGTCTCGTGATTCAACAGAGTGGTAAGAGAGCTTCTGGGAGATCAAGTGTGATATATTCACAACAGTATAGCACTTGGCACAACATGTACATATATATATATACGAGACGTGTTGTCCACCCCTTTATCACCAACTTAAACCAGAGAATTTAGAATCCCACATCCTGGCTGAGCTGCACGGGTGGTTCGAACCCACAGTTGGGTGCAAAACAGGCCGTGATAGTGTGGACATATCGGATCTTACCGTTTTCGATGCGGAACTCGTGGCTGTCGGGTAGTCCACTCCCGTTGACGCCGCCACCGAAGCTCAAGAAGACGTCGACAACGCCAACCGTCTCATCGATAACGTAGCGCCGATTTACCAGCTCCACGCCGCTCGGCACGCCGCTGTTGCACGTGTCTCCCGGGGCCGTGTACAGCCCGCCCTCGAGGCGCCGGCAATTGTCTGCCCAGGGCACCGCCACGCTGCCACTCCCGTTCTTAAACAGATTCAGGTAGGCATCTCCTGCAGCCTGGATTGTGGCCCGCGTGTCGCGCTTGTCGACGGGGATGGTTTCCCAGCTCTCCTGAAGAGCATAGTGCAGTGTGTGTTGCGCATTGAACAGCCAGTCGCCCGAGTCTGTGACGATGGACTCGACCTTGGCTATGGTGCTTCCATCGGCGGTGAGGTGTATTTGCGTCCCGATGACATACGGGTGCCTTGGGTCGGCGATGATGAGTTCTGTGTATGACGAGCATGTCGTCGTGTCGTAGATGCTGCGCTGGTGATCAATTTTGAGTGGTTGACCCAGGATCCCAGTGGTGATGTTGGCTGCCACACCATTCTCGGTGTAAGTGGTATTAGGGCCCAGCGTCTTGATGTATTTGATCTGCCCAAGACTTTGGGCTGCAACGTAGCGGTTTGCTGCTTCGACTAGCGTGGACCGCTCACACTGGGCCGCCGTCCGTGACAACGACGACCCGAGGGCAAAGAGATACAATAAGAGCTTCATGTTGACTGTTGATGGTGTCAAATCTTGCTGTAAATGTTCCAGTTCGAAGGAGAGCAGGGTGTGAGCTTGAAGTGATTTGTATCTTGACAGCATTCTCTCCGTTGTGTTTCGCTGTTGTGCCTGTTCTTGCAGGGGATAATATGCAGGATAATTGGCCATTCACCATTCCACATGCACCCAAAGAGCCAAGCCATGTCCCATATTGCATGCCCTTATATGTCTTGCCCGCACTGCGGCAAAAGAACAACATCAGAAAGCGCGCTTTGATTAGTTTGTCAGGGGTCCTGGTGGGGATTGACATGTTTGTTGACGCTTTGTTGTCACGAAAGAACAATGAGATTTTGTGAAATGCCAGCCAGTTGCTTTCAACACATCACCAATCGACTCTGTCGCTCCCCATTGATATTTGATTAAAGGTTGGGCGTGTCAACTTAATTTTTCGGTCTTCGTATCCGCAAGAAGTAACTCCTGATTTCACACCGCCGATAACGCAAACGGTGTGTATAAATTGTTCTCATGAAATTTGTAGCAAGGAAGAGCAGCAACGGATTTTCATCCAATAGATGGGCGGAGAAACCTTTAGCCTCAAAATCGAAAGCGTCTTCCCTCACATCGCAGCTGATGACTTTGCCGTGTCCATATATGGCAATTTAAGAAACGAAATCCATCTATCAACTCGGCCAATGGTGACCAGCTCATATAAATGGCATCTGCAGGGGTTGATATCCGAGATGGCTTGGTTATATTGCGATCGTCCCAGGGCACTTTGGCATTGCGGCTATAACCGAGCCCCCCCGCCCTTTGATCCCGTCCCTGATAAGAACATTGGGGACACCACACACCACCTGTCGCCGACAAACGCAACCAAAATGTTCATCAAAAGAAGCTTGGCTGCCTGTTGGCTGCTCTGTGCCATAATTCAGGCTCGCTCCATGTAAATTCCAACGCCCACCCAAGACCCGAGACTCGACCATATATCACTGACACCTTGATAGCCCCGTCACTGTACAGCAAGAGTCGGACTTTAGCTGGGCACTGGTTGGCTACGCCGAGGCCGATTGCAAGGGCAGCGTCGTCGCCAACTGGAGAGGGTCCAGCTACGTTCCAAAATGCATTCAGATTAGCGCCACAAAGTCGATCGCAGGAGGTTCTGGGAACGGGACCAGTGTGAATCTGTGGGCAGATGACAACTGTGGCGCACCGGCGAATTTCCTGTCACAGAAGGGCGAGGACGCCAATGGATACCCGTGCTATAACTCGGTTGTCAAGTCGTTTAGTGTTGACAAGGCCTAGTAATCACACGGTGAGCATCTGACTGAAGTTGTCGTTTCACTGGAACTGACCAACTCGGTGGCAATGAATGGCAGACTTCAGCGTCTGGTGAGATCAATGCCTGTGTTGGACAAACGACTATTTAACTGTCAGAAGCCAGATTTCGCCAATTCACATCAGTGGTTGGTGCCTATCTCTCAGTCTAGAATAGTCTGTATAACCTAGAAATCTGTATGGCGTTAGCCGTTGCGCTCGCGTTCCTTTATTTCAAAAGCTTGGATTAGCCTTTCTGTAAGGCCTCCCGTCTAAAGCACAATCGATTTACTTTACTTATATTATTTAATTTGCGTTATTAAAAGCCCTGACCAAACGGGGCCCTCCCAATAAGCTCGTTCTCCTGTTCTGAATTCCTGTTCTCCTGATCTGAGACACTGCATCACCAGACCGCGAGTCGACGGTTGGAGACGTCAAAGGGTTGCGTGTCAATATCTGCTACCGTTGGACTTTCTGGGGCGTTCTGATTCGCCAAGCTTTTTTGGTTCCCGGCCCCAATATCCCCTCCATCCCACTTGGTGATGGGCTCCCAGTTCATGAACCGTTGCCTCATCCGGTCAATCTCGTAATGCTGTGCGGCGTGCAACTTTGAGGCATAGCCCGAGATGCCTATCTGATTCTGTGGAATAGCTTGCCAGAGTTCGTCGAGAATGGTTGAAATGGGAGGCGCTGTCTTGGTGCCACCAGCTGTGATCTCATCCAGTTTTTGTACCAGTAATGCCTCCATTTCTGGCAGCCAAGTTGTCAAGACGGCTTCAACCGCGCGGCAATCTGCTGCCGCCTTTTCATGTTCAGCTGCCCGTTGGCGGATGCCCTCCTTCTCATCCTCGTCCCAGAGATCTGTATCCCCGTCCTTATTAAAGCGTGTCGGGGTAGACACCGCTACGAGGAGGGCGAAGATGGCGCTGAATAGGCCGTAACACACGTCGCGGGCCAGCATGATGATCTCGATACGGTATGGGGCGCGATCGATTTGCCCAACAACAACCACCTCACAAAAAGACCGCACGCAGAGGACGCCACCGGCACATTTTGCCAAGTACTCCAGCTAAAGAGGTTATAAGCGGGTAAGTATGGCCACAGCAAAGGAGGTTGGGTGATTGGTCTTCCCGTAACGAACCTCGTAGAGCTTGCCCGAGCCATGTATCATCGAGTCGGATTTGGACTCGGCGAGATGCAATGGCTTTTGCCGTGGCGTGTCGAGTTCAACTACCAGCATGACTAAAGCAGCTACAAAGTACACGGCAGTGAATGCAACGTCGAAACCGCTTCGGGCCCGCGCAATGGAGTTGATGGTTCCCACGTCAGAGAACCCGAGCCAAGCAAAGCACAGCGAAAAGTTCAGGCCAAGCTGATACAGCCCCAGAATCCAAAGGACTGCGGCGAGTGTGGGTATTGCATCGGCGCTGACGTGGAGCCGGCGGTAGCGTTTCAAGGCGAGCCAAAAGCCGGGTAGCAAGAGAATTTCGGAGAGGGTCCTGGCTATGTTGTAGAGCGCAGGGGTGACAATGTAGCCGTACGTGATGCTGGCACTGGTTTGGTGGACGATCAAGTCGATGAGATGAAAGAAGTACCAGCTGCAGCGACGGTGAGATGTCAGGAATAATTACGTAGTGAGTAGGTAATCAGCCAGAGCCGCAAGTCAGGCGCCAACTCACATTGACAAAAGAAGCATGCCGGCGTGGAGTAGTCCCAGGATCTGCCAGTGTTTGGATCGCTTGGCAATGCAAACACAGGTCAACGTCGTGAGCCAAATCCAGACTAAAATGTCCCATACGACGAGTCCCCAGGGAGGGGCAGCTTCGTCATCGCCCCCGGGAGGAATAGCACGCGTCTGAACATTCCACAGGCCATTCATCCGGCCTAAATAAACCGGAAGGGGCGTGGGGATTGGTTATTTTTCAACAAAAGATATCATAAACGCGGGCTTTGGCTGTCGAAATACACACGCTGCAAGCTACAATGTCAATAACTCGAGAGGAAGCACATGAAAACAGGCTCTGGGACCCCCTCTTTTGCTCCCAGTCCTTGAACTTTGAAGTTGCAGACTGCCAAGACCAGCCACAAAACACTCCGAAATCATGGAGCGGCTGAGCAACTTGACCTAACCGATGGCCCCAATGCATCCAATAGAAACCATCCAAGTGAAATTCCAATCTTCTCCTTTGGGATCCCCTTATCGCTTGGCAGACGCCACCGCGCTTCCTCCTCCTTTGTACTGGTACTTGTCCATGCACGTCGACCGAGTGAGGGGAAACATGAGAAATCTGCGCCCTTCAGCTGTCTGCCTTGGCTCGAGCTTTGATTAGGCAGGCTCGGCGGCAAAAATCTCGCATGGCACCACAGTGCGTCTGCTAGCCAGGTCGGTGCGCCCGTCACCGACGCGCTGCAGGCCTGGTGCCACCACGAGGTCGACCCTGGTCCTCGTGCCACGATGTTCATCGGCGTCTTCGCAGTCGTGAAACTCGGCGCCGATGACAACCGACTGCCCTGGCGCCGTGGTCAGGAGCGCGAGTTGGGCCTGGTTGACGCCAAACTGCAATGCGACCTCGAAGCAGAGACGCACCATGTTCCTCACGTCGTCAGCCAAGTCCGGGTAGAGTGGCACCGACGAGATAGTCGACAACTCTGCCAAGAAGGCCTGAATGCGGTGGATGCAATCGTCGACATTGGATCCGCCCAGCCGGGCCACCACGCCTGATCCTGGCATTGTCTCCCCGCTGCCAGCTGGTTCTCCGAGTGAGGCAATGGCCAGCGTCTGGAAGGTCACGGATCGCCACTTGTTGGAGAGAGCCGATTGTCGGAAGATGTCAAAGGTGGCCTCTTTGGTAGGGTCTGCATCCAGTCCATGTCAATATCTGGTGCACTGATTACATGGAGGGGAAAGAAGAAAGAGCGTGAATAAAAGAAATGGCTTACCCATCTCTGTAAGTCCGTCGACCCGAGTCCGCCAAGCCCCGTAGATGGCCAGCAGCTCGCCCAGCCCGGGACCAGTCCCAAAAGCCCCAAAGCCGAAGGGGTAACTGAAAAACGCCGTCTGCAGCATGGACCATAACTTGGACCGCAGCCAAAGGTGCGTCCTGCTGTTGACGCGTGCCAACGACTGTGCGGGGTCGAGGTTCTCGGGCAGCGCCCGCTGGCGAGGAACCACGTTGTCGACGGCAAGGCGAGCCGTGGTGTTGTCGACCAGACGACGCACCTCGTTGAGCGTGAACTTGAGCTTCTCGTCGGGCCAGGCCAGGTTCTTGTCAAAGGTGACGAGGAGTTGACTCTTCAGCTTCTGGATTTCCTGGTGGCGCTTGGCCAGCTCCTGGTTGAAGTGCACCTTGTTGCTCTGGAGCTGCCGGTCGTGCTGGAGCTGTGTGTCAGCCAGCTGCCGATCGTGGTGCTGGCGCATCTCGTTGAGCTGGCGGGCCTGTGTTGTTGTGAGTTGGTTGACCGTCAGCCGGTGCTGGTCCTCCATGGTAATCTTCTCGTTGTGGGCTCTGTTTAACTGTTGCTGGACCTCGCCCAGCTGCCGCGTGAGGGACAGTCTCTGGGCCTCGCCGTCGGTGGCCCGTCTCTCTGCCGTAGCCAGTCGTGCCTCGGTGGCTGTGACCTGCTTTTCAAGGGCGGCCACTTGGTTCTGGAGGGCCACCTTGCGCTTGACCTGGCCGCGCGCCCACGCCAGCAGCTGAGGGAGCTCGTCTCCAGACTGGTGATAGTATCCAGGCGGGAGTTCAAGAGACGACTCGCGGCCGTCTCTCTCGTACCTGGCAGCCCCTGCGAGGAAGTCTCTGATCTCATTGGCGTACTGCCTGCGGAGGTCGTTGGCCGTCAGCTTGCCATCGCACCAGCCCATGACTGCGGATCAAGGTTGTCGAGGTAATGGGGCGAGGCAAATCAAACAAATGTAATACTGGTTTGCCGTCAGGGCAGCCCTTCGTTTGATGAGCCAAGATGCTTTAAATGAAGAGGCAATGAGAAATAACAGGGAGGGGCAATAGAAATTCAGATCAAATGCAGATGCATATTTTCCCAATCACCAATAGCTGCGTCATGCTTATACCGGGGTTGAGACGCCTCCGAGTCTCTCACGGGGCGGGGACACGAGACAAGGTGTGATGGGCGGGGGCAGGCAAAGTTGTGCTTTAGCTTGCAGGTGGCGTTGCAAGGTGCAGCACAGGTCCAGGCAGCATTCATGTATCGGGTACATACACCCACAGGCATATGGTGTCTGGCAATCATCCCAGAGACTTGCCCATATCCTCCAACTTTTCCACTTTGGACATTGTCCAAGCAACCTCTTTCCGTTATCAACAGCGCCTTCTCGAATGAAACATTTTCGGACGCGGCCAAACATGGCACAACACATGGCTCGCCCGGCTCGAGCAAGGCCGCTTCCACCTGTACCGCAACCAGACGTCGACAGCGTGTCCTCCATGAGCGGGGAAACGGTCCGTTCTGGCTACATCCCCGACGAAAGTGCATTTGGCAGGTTGTCCCAGCAGCCATGGCAGCCCGTCCCTGATCTCTCTCTCCCCACCAACGACGGTAGCTACTTCCATGAAGATCCCACGATAGAAGATCCCATCAATGCCAACAGCCTGGAATTGGCCGATCTACCGGGCCCAAAAGAGGTCCGCGTCGTGTTGGGAATAGACTATGGCACCACGCACACTGGTTAGTACCCGGCACACCTGTGGTAACTAATTACCAGACATGAAAAGATCTTTCAATGACACCTGCCAGGGCTGGCATTTATGCACCAGACCACGGAGCGGCAGCCACTGTTCCCCAACGACCTCCACGTCCATCACGAATGGAAGGGCGGGAACACTGGCCGCAAGATCCCGTCGGCAATCTCGTATTCCAAGACACCCCACGGCTGCAAACAATGGGGCAACGACATTGACGAAAAGAACTCTCGGGTGCTGCGGTGGACCAAACTTGAACTGCACCTACAAGAGCCACTGCAGGAGCTCAACGCCCTCAAGGACTCGCTCAGCGGTCTGCGTCTTCTCGAAGCCCTGCAACGGAACGAGCAGGCAGGTATCGACAATGATCTCCCGCTGCACATCACCAGGAGCCCCGCCAGGATCGTCCAGGACTTTCTGTCACGCGTAGCACGAGAATACTACTTGCACATGCAGGAGAGTAATACCCCGTACGCCATGGGCCATGGCAACGTGCCCGTCGACATGGTCATTACGCATCCCGCGGTCTGTCTTCTTTTCTTTCTTAATATCAAAAGCCAGACGCTGATGTGCAGCAGGAGTGGCCATACGAAGCCATCAACAAGACGTACCGCGCCGTCACGGCGGCCTTTGACAAGCAGATGTTCCCGACGATAAGAGATATCTATCTTGTGCCTGAGCCCGAAGCTTGCGCCGTCTTCACGGTCCAAGATATGATTGCGGCGGGGAATAAGACACTAGTTCCGGTGAGAACTTGCAGGCCTCGAAGCAAGAGGCGTCAGCTGACGAATAACAACAGGGTGATTGTTTTGTCGTTTGTGACGCAGGCGGTGGCACCGTGGTGGGTGATCAAGACCCCTTTCCCGAACTGGGTTTCCATATTTACCGTCAAAGGATCTGGTCACGTACCGGTTTAAAAAGCTAGAACCACTCGAACTAGAAAAGATTGGGACGATCAGAGGTAATTACTAGACCTGGCGAGCACCCGTGTTGACGTCATCTTCTGCAGAGCCACGTTGTCAAGTGGCATCATGTTACTAATTATATCTCAATAGGAGGGTATTGCGGCGCGACTTTGATCGACAAGGCCTTTATCAGATGGATCGAGAGCAAGACAAACGGGATTGGCATTACCTCCAATGATGTAGGGACCGGGGGACACTTTGTTTTGGAGCCAAGGGGGAACACGATCCTCAAGCGTTTCGAGGTCATGAAACGCAGCTTCACGGGGAGCGAAGCCAACACTCTGACACTTCCCAAGACAATCGGACTGGACGCCAGCTTGACAAATGGTGCTGCGGGGCTGCTGCCCATTTCGGCGTGCGTACTTCTCGTCCCAAACATGCGAGTCTACGCTAATATTGGTCACTTACAGAGAGGAGATGCGGAGCTTTTTCGAGTATTCAATCACCGAGACAGTAGACCTCATCTCTCGGCATTTCCTCGAGACTGACGTTGAAGGGGGGAGGATAATGGTGAGTAACATCTTGTTGAAGAGACACCGAGCCCGGCTCTGCCATGAAGTGCCACTTGTCTAATCCATGAATGCAGCATATCTTCATGTCTGGGGGCATGTCGCAAAACGACTATGTGTTCAACAGGGTAAAGCAATGGGCCAAGACACACAATGGAGAGATCAAAGTGCAACGACCGACAGACGGGTGAGTTCAAGTTTCAAGTTCACCTAAATTTTGCCATCTGCTGTGGACTGACATTGACCATAAATTCCAACGAGCCAGCTGGACCGCCGTGGTCCAAGGCGCAGTGCTTTCTGCCATGGGCATCGGGGCCAACAACGCTGTCCAGGCCAAGCCATGCCCACGCCACTTTGGCATCATGGGCGCAGAGGCCATCAGTCCCTGGAAACACCGCGACCCCGGCATCCGCGTCATCCGAGATGCGGTCCACGGCGGCAACATGACCACCGACCAGATCGCTTGGCTCATACGCAAGAACGACCTCCTCCTCCCCGAGACGCCCATCAAGGCCACGAGCCAGGTCGCGTGCACCTTTTACCGAGACCAGATTTCCAACGGCAGCACTGCCCATGTTAAGTTTTGTGCCACCGACCTGGATGTTGCCCCGTCATATAGCCTGTCCAACGGTAATTCATTTCTTGATCCGCCGAGACAACGAAGTCACCCACTTACACTGTGCCAATATAGACAACGAGATTGCGGCGCTGGAAATCCATCTCAACAAGATCCCACAATCAGCGTGGCATCTCATCGGCACATCCGGGGGCAGGGCATATGTGGAGGCCAAGATGACGGTGAAGATCTGCGTCCATTACGACGGCAAGTATGAAGTCACAATCCTTTGTGACGGGCAGCAAATGGCATCATACCCAGAAATGCAGAGTAAGCGCATCTCCCCTCAAGCCCTTTTGTGCCAACACCGAGTCTGACAGTTGATGCTAGAAGCGAGAAGTGTTGGGAGCCGTATTCCAAGGCCTGGGCAAGAGAGAGCCGTTCCGAGTCCGGGTCCATGGCAGAGAGGCGCGGGTTATGAATACTGACTATCAATGCGGGGTTAAATACCTCTGGCTTTTATTTGATCAATTTGCCATAATGAAATTCCACTGTGCACCCAAGACGAACTCCTGTATGCCGGACCCGAGTCCCCTGCAGGTGCATTGCCACCCAACCTGACGCTTGTAGTAAACACTAGCCCCCGACACTACTCTAGAAAAACTCGGAGATCTTGCAATCAACATGGCACGTGGGGGTAAACAAGGCAGAATTTTGGCGAGCAGTCTGGTTTAAGGTTAGTCAATTCCCCTCTTCGCCGTCTACTGTGTATGTACTACTACTGTACATGTATGTACCTGTACTTGTCCCTTGGTGTGTTGGCCAGAGCCTCGTCATTAGTCTGCCCACGCTAATGCAGCCTGTGTCCTAGACCAAACGTGGACATCTTTCTCGGGCATGCCGCGTTTCCGCCTCAGGATCCCATGCCTTGAGAAAAGTACAGGTACTTTGCTCCAAGCAGTCTGCCTGCCGGTGGGAGATTCCGCGGATGGGTCAGTTGAGGTCAGGGTGTTGTTGGCTGCTCATGCACTCGTGCCCCCTCCCCAAACGTCACCCACTTCACTCCTTGTCCACTTCGTCCCTTCACATCTGGCAGTCCATGGAGGCGTGGAAGACTGGCGATCCAAAACTGCAACTGCATCCCGTTGCGGCACTCAGCGCTGCGACCCTGCGATGGGGACTGCAGCCCTTCCCACACAACCTCGTCGCCGCTCATACCTTCGACGGGTGGCCCAACTCGACCGCATACCCCTGTGGAAGCAACCACGACCAACTCTGTTTTGAGCGGCCTGCTTGCCGGAGTCTCGACTGTCTCATCATTATCCAGAACAGTGGGCGCGACTCGACCGGGCCAGCCAACTCCAACATTGTCCTCCTCGCCCACAGCATCACCATACTCCTCATCGTCCTTATCACCGCCGCCCTTGCTATGTGTCTGGATCTGAAGACACTCTTTGGACCGCGGGCTCCTCCGCCGCCGCGGGTGCAGACACCGCCCAAGGTACAGCACCCGCCACCCCGGCCAGGTCCCCCCAACTCGCCAATCAACAACTTTTACAGGCCACCAACGAACCGATATGTTGAGCTGCGCGCCTCTTTTTCCAACAAGGCCGACGAGGTGGCAAGCGTGTCCGCCCTGTTGCGCGACATGTTCGCCCTCGATCTGTCCATCTGGGCCCTGAAGCGCTCCAGGCACGAGAGGGATCTGCGCAAGGTGCAAGACATGAAGCAGGAGTCCAACGCCATCTTTGCCGAGGTCAGACGTCTGGTCAAAGGCTGGTCCGAAAACGATCAAGCGGGGGGCTGGACAGGTGAAGAAAGGGCCAAGGTCGACGAAATTCGCCAGGTTGTTTATGGCTTTCCAGCGGAACGCTATGATTGAGTCTGGTGAGCTGCTTGCTCATGGCTGATGGTGGGAGTAGTCAAAGTGTTTTCAGAGATATAACTGAGCATTGCCATCAGGGGTTATAGGTTCATAATGTTTGGGACGTCTGGTAATTCAAGTTTGTAATTGGACGTGCTTTGCTTTATCCATGAGGCTCAAGTCGCCCTAAATATTTGGCATGTTGCAAAAGTGACTTGCTGTGAGTGTCACTATACCAGTACAGTTCAATATCCAACCTCAAAGTTGAGGCCACTTAATTATGTCAATTTCTTTGGGGTGTGTCTGCTCTCAGGTCCCCCGGCAACGATGTTGACTTGCGGTAAACTTGGATTATCCTCGTCATATTCGTGTCATTCTGTTTGTGTTCATGTTTCATCGTCACATAAAGATTAGTACATCTTGGTTGAGTCTTTTGCACACTAGTAGATATCCAATCTTCCCCCTTTTTCCTTCATTTAATTATGGTAATTATCGTCACTGCCGTCTTCATTTATCACCACTACCGCAGCCTTTTCTGTCTCATCTTGAAATTGCCTGGATGTTCAGCAGACGCATGGTGTTTTCCAGCACCTGCCGCGCAGCATCGTACAAGAGAGCCCGCACCACGTACTTGTTCGCGGCATCGGCCTCGTCGGCGCTGGGGTGCTCAAGTTCTTCTTGGACCACGTCAAAAGAAAAGTTCAGCTCGTCAACAACCAGGAACAGATACGAAACCAGGGTGCCCGGCTCGAGCGTCTTGTATGCTGCATCTGTCACGTGGGGAAACCGTGCCATAAGCCGCAGCAGCTCGACCCAGGGGGCGTCCCATAAAGACGAGTAATCCAGCTGCCTGCTATCTTCGCTAATTAGAGTCGCCATGTCCTGCTGGGATGGAAACTTGGGGTCACTCAAAGCCTGACAGAGCCGGGAGTAGGCGAGCTGAAGGCTAGGGCCCGTCTCGCCCTCAGTGGCAGTAAGCAGCTCCACGTCTAGCCCAATGGTGTGCGACTTGTTTCGAGTGTTGAGTTCCTGTAGTATCAGCGAGTTGATGCCCATGGTCTTGATCACCAGAGGTCTGCGCAGCTGGGGTGGGAACTGCTCGTGATGGGTGCTCGTGGCGGCCCGCCGTACATAGTCTTCACAGCGGTCGAGAATGTCCCCCAGCAGGCGGGCATTCCCCCACTGCGGTGGGCCACGCGTAAAGGTCAGGTGCTGTAGCTTTGCAGCCACGTCCGGGTGGCCCAGCAGCTCGATAGTTTTGAACACTTGCCGGAAGTGCAGATCCTGTTCGCCCACCACGTAAATCATCTTGTCAAAGTTGTAATCCTCCATCCGGTCCATGACGGTGGCCACATCGCGCAGGAAGTATGTCGTGATACCGTCTGTCCCGCGGAGCATCACGGTGCCCAGCCGCGCCGCATCGTGCTTGGCAAAGTCGATGACCCAACCTCGGCCGTCTCTTCGCTCCGACACACCCCTTTCCCTTAGGGCCGTTTCAACCTGCGCCAGTGCCTCGGGGTTGCGACACACCAGCGACTCACCCGAGTAGTCATCAAAGGCTACCTTGAGCCGGCCAAAGGTACTGGTGTAGTAGGCGATGCTGATCTCGCGCACCCTCTCCCACAGCTCCAGTGCCTGCAGATCGTCCTCCTCCAGCCGCTTGAATGTGGCGTCCCGCTCAGCAAAAATGTCGACGTCGTCGCCATCGCCACTCTCTTCGTTCTCGAGAGAACTACCACCACCACCACCATCACCAGGCTTCGTCTCTCCCTTGTCCCTCGCCTTCTTCTTCTTCTTCTTGTTGGCCTCTAGCTGCGGCTTGAGATCGTTCTCCATGGTGGTGTAGATTTCGTGAATGTATCGGAACGGGTCCTCGTGTGTATCTAGCCTGTCGTAGGAGCCGTACCGAATCCATCCGAGGCCGAGGAGGCCAATCTGCTTCCCCCAATCGCCCAAATAGTTGATGCGGACCACGTGCCATCCCATAGCCTCGTACATGTTGGCAGCAAAGGCTCCCAGGATGGTGCTTCTGAGGTGATCGGTACGGAAGTCCTGGCCCAGGTTGGGCGATGAGAACTCGACGAGCGCCTTTTTCTGTGCGGGTTCTGGTGGTGGCTGCTCTGGCCCTGACACTGAAGCTCCTGGTTGCTCAGTGACGGCTCTGTGCCGGGGGCGCTCACGGCGAGCATGCTGGGTGTGGGGGTCGTTGAGCACGCCATAGACTCTCCCCCGGTCGCTAATGTACGGGAGGAGGAGAAGCGGCAGGGATCTGGGGTTTATAAAGAATCGGACATGGTGGCCGTCTTTGACTGGAGGCAGGAAAAGGGGATGCGGGCTGGGAAACTAGAAAAAGGGGGGACTCAACAGTTAGCCTTTCGGTTTTCAGTTTGTACACGTAGCCGAGATGAAAAGGGGGTAAACAAAAGAAGGAAGGCGCGACGTAACGAAACGAAACGACACGCAACGCAACCGAAAAGGAGACAGACTCAACTACCAATAATGCCCACAACGATAAACCCACAAACCTTTTTGACCACCTGATCAGCCAAGTCTCCAGCTGCGGTGCCGTCAGCTGGTCTCAGCTTGGGTAGGACAATGTCCAGGTCCCCGTTCCCCACCGTGGCGGTCAGCTGGATTGCATCGTAGGCCTGGTGGAGACCGCAGTCAACGAGTTTATGCAAGGCGTCGGCGAGGGAGGCGTGATAGATCTCGAGAGGACGGTTGAGCACGTCGGCCAGGGGCAACTCGGGTATCGCGTCAAGCCCCAGACCCTGCACGAGAGCAGCCAGCCCGGCCAGAGACTGGGTGGTCATGACCAGCTAACAAAAAAAGGGGCGGGAGGGGCAAAAGAGTGGCTGATATTAATAAGGCAAGGCATCTAATAATAAGACGGCCAACAGGGACGAGCCTAAGAACCAAGCTTATCGCGCAGTTATTAGCGGGCGCCGAAGGATGTGAAAGGGATTCGGTAGCGGGGGAAGGGTTGCAGAAATTTGGCTTGCTGTGCTGTGCTGTGCTGTGCTGGGCCTGCTGTTGGAGGGGCAGCTGGACTTGAGTGAGCTCGCTGGTGTTTGGTTGCTTCCCCTGGACGATGGGGGGGAGGACGACGGCCAGTCAAGAGGGGATTGGTCATCCGGGAGCATTGCCGCCCAGTGTCCATTATTGATCGTCTTCCCGCCCGCCCCTCGACCAAGGGACGGCGCGGCTGGAAGAGGGGGAGAGGTAACGTTGGGCCCCGGTTGGGCACCGAGGGCAGTGTACACTGCAGGAACCCCAGGCCCCTTATTCATTGGCCTGGATGGCGCCGAAACTCCCGACATGTTTGGCCCAACTCTCTCCACAGTCGGGGATTTCACAAAAGAGGGGGCAGCGAGGGCACAACGATGTGTGGCAATTTCCTGATCCTTGTCGCCTCCCATCGCCGGACGCGGGCAGCACCACCCGGTCCTCGCCCCGATCCCCCTCTCCCACCTTCATGCAGCTGCGTGCATTGAGTTTAGTGGCTGCTGCTGCCAGTGGGCGGTTGATGGAGAAGAGACGACCTTGATTCTTGCTGCCCGTGGGGGTTGGACTTTTGAAGGCGAGGCGCCAGACGATTACACAGCATGGATATTCAGCCACATAATGCCCGACCTGCAGCATGGCCGCTGTTGTGTTAAATTAAAACAAGGCCACCTGAGTCTGCCTGTCGGAGCAAAGAACCCCTGGTATTTATGTGCTATGGATGAGGACCTGGTACTCGTCGCTCGACATTCCTTTCGTGGAGTAGAAAGTGGGGGGCTGGATTTGAGGTTTTACTCCTGTTTGTTTAATCTTCAAGTTCCCAGAGTCTTCAAGGCAAGGCGGCCAATCGACTGGTGTCACCTCAGCGTCTACTAATAAGCTGTGCAGGGCATCGGCTTATTGATTGGTCATTCCTTTTGCCCCATGTAACTAGCCTACCGTTTCCTCAACGGCCGTTCAGCTCCACCTATCCCAATTGTGTATCCTTCTAGTTTCATTTGACTAGAAAATTGTTTATTTCAACAGCAACTCCTGGAAAAGGATTGTTTGGTACTTGCGTGGACGAGTCTGAAGCGGAGCTAAACTGAAATGTTTACTTATCGTATCCCGAACAATTTGTTTGTAAAAGACTCATTAGTCGGTACTAGTATACTATTGGTGGTGAAGTAGGTACCTTCATATCATGAAATGTTCGTGTCGAGCAATCACCGCGAGCAGAAAAGTTGGCGATAATCGTTCTAAAGCCGAGGCATTCCAGTCAAAAAAAATCTGCGGTCGTTCATGCGGTCAGACGATGTAAGCTTGCTACTCAACATCACACCAGATCTAACTCAGTCCTGTAACATAATTGCTGGTCGACATGACATTGCCCAAAAGTCTCAAATCTGGTTGCGGAATGAGCCAAGGAGAATGTCGCAATGCCCAAAACAGAGAGAGGCTCTTGAAAAACTACATTGATCCGTCTGGCAACAAAAGTGTTGTGCGTAATTATAGCAACAAAGCGTTGTGGAGCGACATTGAACTCTCAATAAGTATGAACTCATCCTTAACAGAATACCCACCACACAGTCCTTGATATCAATTTCCTCCCCACTCACAGCTAAAACATTTTATCTCATAATGTCAACACTCCTCACTAGCGCGAAGGTCTAAGCTCAAGGCCATCAGAATGGTGGCATAATATTTGGCGGCTTGCTCCGCCTCTTGCCCTGCCCTGCGTGTCATGGCCACTAGCCCGCCCACTAGTAAATGGCCGGGAAAATTGAGCCGTGGCACCGGGCGTACGCGAATTTGGGCCTGGAGGGTGCTTCGAAATGGGAGGCCAGTCGGGACTGCCAAGAAATTGCCGAGCATTTACCCCCTGGACCGCGGCTCAACGAGCTCCGTTTGGCAATGGGGGGGATTCCAGACACCTTGATAAATACTCGACGGGACGGCGTCAACCGTCATGTTTCTTCCTTTTTCCTCACCAGCCCACAGTCACCACTGTCCCAGTCCAAGATGCGTGTTGCTCCTTCACAGCTTCTCTCGCTTGGTGTGCTCGCCGCTGGGGTAGCCGCCGCACCGCAACGCATTCACCAGGCTCGTCCCGGATTCGTCTCGGTCGAGGGTGAAAAGTTCAAGCTCGATGGCAAGGACTTTTACTTTGCTGGCAGCAATGCCTACTACCTGCCATTCAGTGGGGTACGTACCAATAATTTACCCTCCCAGTCGCCCCGGCGCATAAAAACTCACTATGATACTGCAGACGCAAAGAGACGTTGAAAAGGGCCTGACGGCTGCCAAGGAGGTCGGTCTCACGGTCTTTCGGACCTGGGGCTTCAACGACAAGAACTCGACCTACGTCCCGAACGGCCTGCCTAACTATGGAAATGAGGGGGCGGGTGGCACCGAGGTCGTCTTCCAGTGGTTCCACCCCAATGGGACCTCGACCATCAACGTGGAGCCCTTTGACAAGGTTGTTAACGCCGCAACCAAGGTGGGCACCAAGCTCCTCGTGGCCTTGACCAACAACTGGGCCGACTATGGTGGCATGGACGTCTACACTGTAAACCAGGGTGGCAAATACCACGACGATGTAAGTGGGGGAGTGTCTGTGATCGATTGTTTCTGGGGTATCATGCTTACGCAGACGCAGTTTTACACGGTTCCCAAGATCAAGGACGCCTTCAAGCGCTATGTCAAGGAGATGGTGACGCGGTACAAGGACTCGCCTGCCATCTTTGCGTGGTAAGTATTACCCAGGTACCTTACTCTCTAATTAGAGTTGATGAGGCCTTGGCTGACATGTCGTATAGGGAACTAGCAAATGAGCCACGCTGTGGGGCCGATGGAGTGCGCAACCTGCCCCGAAGTACCACCTGCAACACCAAGGTGATGGGAGCGTGGATTGCTGAGATGAGCGCTTATATCAAGAGCATCGACCCCAACCACCTGGTGACGTGGGGCGGCGAGGGCGAGTTCAATGGCGTATCCATAGACTGGGCGTACAGCGGCAGTGATGGCGGCGATTTTGACCACGAGATCTCGCTCGACAGCATTGACTTTGGCGTGTTCCACTCGTACCCTGACTGGTGGTCAAAGACGGTCGAGTGGACCAACCAATGGATCCGCGACCATGCTGCCGCTGGCCGCAAGGCGGGCAAGCCGGTTGTCCACGAAGAGTACGGCTGGCTTACTGATGAGGCGCGTCTGCAAAATCTGGGCACCGTCAGCAACGCCACCCGTCTCGAGGTCATTGGCGGTTGGCAGAACATTAGCCTGTCCGAGAAGCTGGCTGGCGACATGTACTGGCAGTATGGCTACTCGGGGTTCTCATACGGCCGCAACAACAACGATGGCTTCACTATCTACCTGGACGACCCCGAGGCCCAGACGCTGGTTTACCAGCATGCAAAGGCCGTGCAGAACCTGAACCGCCGTCGATGTGTGGAGACGAGGTTGCAACAGTAGAGGGGTAGAAGACCACATGCATGCATTGAGCTCCCTCATGTAGCATTGTATTATTAATTTCTCAAACCACACACGAACAATTTGGTGTTTGTGTCGACTTTCTTATGATTGCAAAATTCTCTGTGATTTGTTTGTCCCAACCCAACAAGGAGAAACCCACCCGCCTGTTTCCCTGGACCTCTGGCGAAAAGTGTGCTTACCTAGGTATTGAGGTTTGAAGTGATTTTTACATCTAAGAGAAATGTGTTGGAACCTGGCGATACGAGAGGTTTGAGACTATTTGCCTATCACTCAATCAATGCCTACACCCGTGGTGGTCGTTCAACCTAGATTAGCCGCTGCCCTGCGCCGAGCCCCGTGGCACACATTATGAAGTGTCACGCCAAGTCAAAATAAGGTGTTGTGATCCTCATTTATATCCCGAAGAAGCAGCCAAGCCGGCCCAAGCCGGAGGCATTCCCGAGTTGCGGCTGTGCAATCGGCTCGCAACCAAGTCTTGGCAGGGATGGCAGCGGTGAGAAGGAAAATCGAGCTGCGGCACCTACAAATACCTGCAGCCAAGATGACAACCCGTTCGCCAATATTCATACATCCACTTGGCAGTCATCGAGTGTGACGGTGCAAAGCAAAGATGGGTCTTGATAGGTCCCATTTGTCCCGTGTTTTGGACACTGCGTCTCTTGGAATCTTGGCTGGCTGCTCCAGCGAGAGAGAGTCTTGGCCAGATAGTGGACTATAAAGTCGTGTGCGCCTTGACTGAAGTTGTCTGTTTCCACCAGCTACAGTTGCTTGCCTTCCACGGCTTTCTATTCAACCTTCATCAACCCCCTTCGCTGGTCATAATGTGGCTCAAGAGTCTCACCCTGTCGGCTTTAGCCTTCGCCGCCATCGCATCTGCGCAATACATGGGGCCCTGCTCCGCCAACAACTGCGGTGCGTCGGGCATTGTGTGTCCCCGAGGTTATCTCTGCGTCCCTTGGCCGACTTTTGACCCTGCACTGCGAAAGGGCTGCACGTGCAGCTATGGATAGGGGTATGCTGCCAGTCAATTTAGTGAGAGGTAGTTGAAAAAAGCCAAGGCTGACTCGGTAGTATAGGTGTCATTGGAAACACTGCCAAATGTTGTTGCCTGGTAGTTGGTTGTGACCAGGGCAGCTTCGTAGCGTTACATTGAATTCTGGAGACAGAATTGGGTTGATTTTCAGACTTGAGACAAGAAATTGATCCAACGATTACCGTCAAATCATCCCTAATCCAACTTGATTCGTCCATTGATCTGCAATGCTGAGACTCAACCTTGTCCCCGGGATCGCTGTGGGTCCCCGACGTTAGGTGCACGCCCATCGTGGACTCCTTCATCCTCGTGGTCACTGATGTCTGTTGTTGTTTCTGCGCTCCGGCACCCCGCTCAAGTAACTGAAATTCCAAGTGAGGCTCCGCTGATGGCCTCCTATATTTCGCGGCCCTCATCGCATAGTCCTCTCGCTGCTCGCTCAGAATAATATGTATTAACCCCTGACTTCAAAGTTTACTCAACTTTCTCAGCCCAGACGAACTGTCTACCCATCATTCGCGACCACCATGGCTTCCACACTACCACATATTTGCCTCGACAATGGACATGCTGTTCGACTCGCTGCTCGTTCCGAGGTTTTGACTGTTCCCACGGCGGGGCTCGCATCATCGTACCTGCAAGCCAACCTCATCGTCCTGCCACGACAATATGCCGCCGACTTTCGCCTGCTTTGCGCTCGCAATCCCGTCCCATGCCCTTTGCTGGCCGAGTCAACGCATCCAGGGGCATTCAACAACCTCACCTCATACGTCCGCTACCCCGACAACGGACCTGGCGAGCAGCCGCTGGCGGTTGCATCTGACATTGACTTGCGCACCGATGCCCCAAAATACCGCGTCTACAAGGACGGCGAGCTGATCGTCTCGAGTAACGGCAGGACAGAGAAGACCGACATTGTGGGGGAGTGGCTGGCTGACAACCACGTCGGGTTCCTAATTGGCTGCAGCTACAGCTTCGACGCCGCCTTGTCCGACGCCAGGCTGACACCACGCTATATTGCTCAAGGCCGCAACGTGCCCATGTACCGCACCACCATGCCATTGTGTCCGGCGGGCGTGTTTGTTGATGGCACTGCCGTGGTGAGCATGCGGCCGTACCGCGCCGTCGACGTCGCCCGCGTTCGCGACATAACCCGTCGCTTTGTTACCACTCATGGCGAACCCATTGCCTAAGGATGGGAGGCCGTGAGTCGACTGGGTATTGCTGACTTGACGACTCCTGAATGGGGTGACGCGCCCCTGACCGCCGACGGCAAGCGCACGTTTAGTCTGGGGGCCGAGGAGGATGATGACGACTACATGCCGGTTTTCTGGGGCTGCGGCGTGACACCCCAGGAGGCTGTCATGTGCGCGAACCTGCGTGGGACCGTCATGGGTCACGCTCCAGGCCACATGATCGTCCTTGATGTGCAGGACCGGGACGTGTTTCCTGGGGTCGAGGAATAGGGGCGCTCGGCAGGCTCTTATCTTGACTCCACCTGTCTACACAGCAATGGACTTGGTCGGCACCGATTTCCCGGAATTCAGGGTTACCGGTAGCCACATGGTGCAACTCTTGACAAGCTTGCAGAGTTGGCGGTGATGGAAAGGGTGTAGCGGCTACTAAACACAAGGGTACCGCGTGCGTTGGTGCCCGATGGCGGAATTCTGATTAACTTGGCTCATCCGTCATTTCAATGTCATACATTACCTACATGCACTTTTGTACTTTGTCACAGGTGTCTTAGGTTTTCCCATGTTGTACGAGAGGAGCAAGAGTAGAATTAAACAAAACTTGGAAAATTACAGCTTTCATCAAGAATCAAATTTGAGGTAAAAGAGACCTACACAGAATGCTGCCAGCTGAAACCAGGTATATATGCTATGGCAGATTGCAGTACATCCAAACACACTCAAGTCCTCCTATCGAACAAAAGAGGTATCATTGATACTATTTCGAGTGGCTGCTTGTGTTTATCGACAAGAAGAGGGGAATGAACAAGAAAAGAGAAGCAAAAGAAAGAAAGAAAAAAAAAAAAAGGAAAACTCATTAGAAGTAGCCATTATCAAGTGCGTAAATAGCACCTACACCAGCTATACCTTGACACACCAGAGGTCACCAGTTCGGCCGCAACAGCCCAAGGTAAGGTACCTATCCACAGCACGCAAACTTGGACCAAAATCGGCGAGAGCGGGAACGTTTTTTGACGGGCTTTGTTTGTTGACCGTTTGTTGGCCTGGGTTTTTGTTGGTGCTGCTGCTGCTGCTGCTGCTGATCTTGCGGCTTCTGCTGAGCACTTTTTGGTGGCTGGTACTTTTGGCGCAGTCGAGGCAGAGGCGCGGGAGCTTTCAAGGCTGGAGGCGCGTTGGAGACGCGACGATATTGTCCATCTGTCCGCATCACAAAGGTGCTTGCCTCGGGGGCGTCTGGGTTGGTGTAGTAGTTGACGAAGGTCACCCTTGCGCCGGTCCTGGCCTGGACCACGGCGGCGCTGATCTTTGCTTTGATCGCCATGTAGTGGTACCCCCACAGGGTGTTGCGGGTATGGTATCCATTGGCAATGACCACCAAGGTATTGCTGTCGATGATATGGGCAATCCGGTTGTAATATCCCTCCTTGACGAGGCAGTGAGTGGCATGGTATAATGTAATGCGTCGTGTGAGCTTGTTGTAAGTGGCAACGACACAGCTCTCCACCAGGGCTTCAGTCCAGAGACTCAGACTACCGCTGACGTCTTCATACCCCGACCTGTTGACCTGTTTGCATATTGCGCGGTCAATGGGGATGGCATTGTTTGCGTGTGCGGCTTTTGCTGTGGTGGTTTGTGTCATTACGACGCCAGTGGCCAGCCTGCAAGCCACCAACAGAATCAAGACACAAAGATGACGAGGCTGCGATGGCGAAATCGGGGTGCCCAAAACAAAATTGGGCTCGTAAAGAAGGAAGTGGAGAGATGGGGGAAATAGAGTCTCCGCGGCACTTAATTCAACTTAAAGACCAGCATGAAATTCTTGGCCGACGACCTGGGTGCCAACTTTCGTGAAATCCGGCCCGCTGAAACATGCTGCGTGGCGTTTCGACGTTGGACAAACCACCTTGGGGGCAGTGTCAAAGGTTGTTCAAAACACTGTTCGCTAGGCCTGGTACGGTAGCTCGTAACGGCGCAGTGGCCAGCCGAGACACGGCCAGGCTACAACAAGGCCATCGGCAGGAGATATACCAAGAGAATGCTTAATTACATAACTGGAGTGAAATGATTTATTCTTTTTGTGAAATTTCTTGGACGCAGTCCAATTAGCATAAAAAATACCAGGTCGAATTGTTTATGTGTGAGGTGAAAGGCTAAGGTAAGTACCTAGGTATGTGGAGTCTCAGAAAGTGCAATTTGCGATGAGATGGCGGCGATCCTTCCGACTTTCAAGTTTGGCCAAAATACGGCCTCGTCGGTTCCAGTCAAATCTGGGTCAAGCCCCTGGCCCGATTCTCGAACTGGGTTTGCGACCGTGCGAATGACCGCAATCTGATCATATCAGACTGGATCTTCCAAATCGAGTCGAAGGATTGAACCACCAGCTTTCTCTGTTTCATGACCCTAAAACCGACAAGCTCCCTTCCAAAACCGGTCAACTCCACCACGTAATCCCTCGCCGCTTTTGCTCAGCCCAGATCAGCCCCAGCTCAGCTTTGGTTAATAGCTGCTCAACTGTCAGATGCAACAGGTGGCAGTCAAGTGCCAAGGTGCCAAGACCAAAGTGCCGAAATGTTCGGTTGAAGGTATCACGAAGGTTGACATAAGGCGGTGCTCGGTAGTGGAGATTGCTGCCCGTATTGCCCCAATATCGAATACAGAAGCGCATGACTCCGGCGATAGGCTTATCCGAGGTCGCAGGCGTCCGAAATCCGCCTTGCTGCAGCCTATTAGCTGCGATCTATTACCTCAGGCGATCGCTCAACCTTTTAAGACGTATCCCAAAGCACACCAACGAGGCCGCCGGTCTTTCTCGATACACGGGTCAGATGACGATGCGTATTTCCGGTGACGGTAGATTTTCTGGCGTCTGGATTTCTGCATCCTCTCAGCACGGAACTAATGAAGGGCAATTTCGTTCTCTATATGATATACGATAGCCACCTATAGTTGCTATGCTCGTAAAGGAATGAGTTATGATTGCGACTGGGGAGAGCGGCGGTGAGGCGGATCTGGATAGGCAGTTGAGGAAGTCGATGAAGTTGTTTAACACGGCGGATTTGGACGTTACTAACACTGTGTGCGCGCCGCGCAGGTGGTGACTGAGGGCGGGCTACTCCGACGCTGATCTTAGCCTTATGGCAACGCTGCTCAAGGTCTTTGATGAGGGAGAGTCGGGGCCGATTACGACCCTGACATCCTCGCTGGCGCAGAAGGTCGGTAGTATGACGGCCTTCTAGACTAGTCCAGACGGAGGGACGCTGGCTCCCTACCGCCCATTATGGCCCAGATAGAGCTTGCATAGCCCATGGAGTATAATGAATGATAGTAGGCATTGAGCCTCGAGCGAGCGAGTGCGGGCTATTGTGAGCTTTTAATAGTAAGAGGTGTTTAATATAGCAAATGCGGGCATTGGATTGGGGGCGGTTGAGGTGGTTTCGCTAGTTGAGGATATGTGACGGTATTGGTGTGTACGCTAGTCCGGCCTTGTGCGGTGTGGGATTCAGGAGCGGCCCTCGTTGTACTACTGCCGGTGTGGTTTCTGTCCTGCCTTGCGGGCCATTGACAATT
The DNA here is from genome assembly GCA_027569635.1 of Lasiosphaeriaceae sp. G1095. NCBI lineage: Eukaryota > Fungi > Ascomycota > Sordariomycetes > Sordariales > Lasiosphaeriaceae > Lasiosphaeriaceae sp. G1095. Next base: position 64,369 of record JAPDFK010000114.1, read on the forward strand.
CGTCTCCAGCGCTGAGGTTTAGGCGACTTCTCCCGCTGTACTGCTGCCGGTAATCTCCATTCTATTATTGCTTATTATGGCGGTTGTCTCTGCTATGTTAGGAACGGCCTGTAGGTGATTGTAGATTGCGGATAGTCTTGCGTATCCTTGTGGGACTAAGAGCGCGATTGATGGTACGCGTAATGGAGATGGAGCGATGAGTTACTACCGCTGGCTTTTGCCTGGGGGAGGGGGGGGGGAGAGCATGGGAAGTGGCGGACCTAGCGGTGGGATGTGAGGCTACCAGGCCGTCCGAGCTGAGGTGCGACGATGGCGAGGCCGCAACAGCGCTCCATAGGATCGACGCCGAGTTAGTGCTATCAAGGGTGTCCGGATAGTGAATAGGAACACGGATTGCGCCGTGGTGACGCGCCTACAATATCGTATCCAGTGGCAATGATAGTTTTCGCAATATTGTCTTGGTGCATGGCGTCGCTGTGGTCGTCTCGGTCCGACACGCTCGTTCGGTCTTTTACACGACATCGTCAGCGCGGGAACGCTTCTTGTAGCAGCGCCAAACACTTACCCTGGATATAAGTGGATTATCGTAACAGGCGTGGTTCCATCCTAATTCTTTGGTGGGCGAAACCCCCGGTCGTCGAGGCTCTGCAACCAATGTCTGCGGTGCTGTCCCCATGGGCCAGCCCATTTCCAGCCCGACCACCAAAAATAGGGCACCCATCTCAATCTAAGTTGTTGCGATGGATGAACACAGGCTCGGTCGGCGCTTAGGCGGCTGTAAGGGAGCCTAGTTATAAAAGCTACGGATTGTAATCGTGGGTGAGCAGTTGACGAGATTATGGGGCTCGGCATCGCGACACGGCGTGGAAGGAAGTCGATGACGTAGTGCGCTATCTCCTTATCGTTAGGCTTATCGATATGTGCTTGTGCAACAAATCTGTGCGGGCACTTTATACAATATGGTGTTGAAATGTTTGCTGCTTATGGATCGATCGGTGATGGGCTATTGGGATTGTGACGGTGGAAGGACCCCTTAATTAGGCGTACTTGCCTTAACTTACACTCCATGCTTCGAGTTGTGTATAGCCAACTCGTCCTCTGTCGCCGTTCCCAGCAAGACTTCTAGCGAAGCCCGCGGCAGACTTTGTCAATTCCTAACACTAACGTTTGAATAAGAAGTAAATTACACGCCAAAATGAACGTAGGGCACCCAAAGCAATGGGCCGGTCTCGTCGTCATCACAGGGAACAACATCTCTCGGCAGTCTGCCGTCCCTTCGATGTCTGTCACTTGCACTCCTACAACCTGTCACTTCTTCTGCCAAAGAGATATCAACCTTTCTGGCCGAGCTATTTCCACGCCCGGCCTTTGTCAGCATGTCGAGCCAACGACCTCGGAGTTGTCGAGTAGCGTTGTGCAGCCCCCAACATACCGATTCATCTGTCATAGCTCCGTCCCGCATACCTTCGTACGTGATCCTCGCCATGTCTACACACAGTTCATCATTAACCTCCCATAGGGTACCAATGACGTGACGAAAGCCCGCCAGCTGGCAGGCACTGATCAGATGGATGCTCTCATCGATGAATCTCTCGTCCTTGATCCGACCGGTCCCACACGCGGAGAGGTAAGCAAGAAAAGGCGAGTGCTCACGGAGGTTCATCTCCAGAAGATTGGCTACCGTGAGTGGGTCTTTCTTTCCGTCCCCCAGAAGCAAATGGCTTCTTGATGGATCGTCGGCGTCCGTATGACCATGGCCAGCGAAATGAAATACCTTAGATTGCGGTAAGTGTGCTATGATGTCTTGTTTGTGTCGTCCTGGCTCAATAGGTTCCAAATGCATCGATTTGACCAAGCCGCGGATCACCTCTATCTCTCTGACTGCGAAAGGAAGTCTCATCTGTTCTGGCGTATGCTCCATAGCGACGAGAAGCGCCCGAGCCGGGGCTGATGGTGCAACTTCTCGATCATGACGCCGGCGGCTCTGTATGATTGCCTTGATAGACGAGCTGTACGAAGACATGACCCTATCCAGCACATTGGCAGTTTCGGCGGACCCATTGCCGTAGCGCCCAGCAGCGTGGAGTGGGAGCTTAGTCGCGGTGCCCGTAGCAACCCACCATACGCGCGGCCAGTCTTCGAGCGATGGATGCTGAGTGAATCCCAAGGCATCTAGGACCGGACGGGCAACCGCGTCCCAAAGCCATTCCAGGATTTCGGTCTTTCCAAGATCGGAATTCCGCGCTCTTTTCTCGATATCCTTGCTCTTCAGGCCGGGCAACGCCACGGACCGTATCTGGTGCTGCTCCACGACTATGGCGTCGCAGCGGTACTCGCTGGTATTTATGACAACAATGGGGCCGCACCTCGCAGCGGCTCGCATTTCTACTTCGCTCGGGGCAGCCAAAAAGTCCTCGAGCCCGGGCTGTCTTTGAATCTCACCAATTAGCTTATCGAGCCTGTTGCCCGTGTCGTAGCGCCGACTCGCTCGAAGCTGCTGGTTGGAATCGCCATGTTCGTCTGAGAGAAAGGTGCTGCGTGTGATAGGTTGGTCCAGCTCGTCCCGGAGACGGACAAATTGCTTCGCAAGCTCGGGGTACCTCGCCTGTAGCTCTGTGATATCCGTCCGCATCTCCTCGAGCGACGTTGCGAGCACGCCGCGACCCTGCTCGAGGAATTCCAGCGCAACAGTCGGACCTCTTCCAGCGTGCAAAGCCGCCGCTGCGGCATTGGAAGCTAGGCCGGCAACCTGGCTGAGCAGATGCTGCTTATCCGAGTTTTGGAGAGATCGCGCTGTTAATTTGGGAATGAGGCGGACGGCAATTTCTGAAGCATCGCACACTTGTTGCCAGTCCGAAGTGGTGGCACAGATCCGAAGGGCTGCTATACCACCCGCTATGCGATCGATGGTAGGCGAGTTCGGCTCGCGGAGGGCTGATTGGAATTGTGAGAGGGCCCCTTCGTGGTCCGCAGCCACGCCTGTTGTTAAATATCTATGGTCGAGCCCGGTTCCCAGGTTGATCAGATACCTTGCCTTATTGGGGTGGCTATCTGGCGTCGTGTTGACCGCTTCCTGCAAAACTCGGATGGCCTCGTCAAGGTCGGGCGTCGCCTTCGCTCTCACGTATCTATCCAAGAGCCGAATTCCAAGGCCATTTAAATGCGCCGGTCTGTTTGCGTGCATGTCTGGTGTTGTATTGACAGCTTCACTAGCCGCTTGGATAATGTCACCAAGGTCAGACATCGTGCCCCCCCTGGAGTATCTGTCTCCCAGCCGGATTGCAAGGCCGTTCAGATACATTGCCCTGTTAGGGTGACTCCCTGGTGTCATATCGACCGCTTCCCGTGCTGCGTGGATAGCCTCCTCGAGGTCGGCCGTTGTGTTCATCCGGGTGTACCTATCGCCAAGGGCGGCTCCAAGGTTATGCAAAAACAGCGCCCTGTTTAGGTTGCTCCGCGGGGTCATCTCAACCGCTCGCCTTGTCACTTGGATGGTACTTTCAAGGTCGGTTATTGCGCTGATCGAGGTGTATCTGGCTGCTAATCGGATCCCGAGGCCATTCAAATGCTTAGCCTTGTCCGGGTGGTTCTCCGGCGTCATGTCAACCGCTTGTTGTAGAATGTCGATAGATTCTTCGAGATAAGCCATCGTTCCTTCCACATCATACCTATCCCCAAGTCGGTTTCCAAGGCTGCCCAAGCACATGGTTCGCTTCGTAGAATCAGCCGGTGCTATGTTGATCGCTTGCCGTATGGTTTCAATGGCGCTGTTGATGTCCGCGGTGGCTCCTGTCCTCGAGTATCTTTCGCCAAGTCGATTCCCTAGGTTGCATAAATAAGAAACCTTGTCTGTTACTTGCTGTGTTATGCTGACTGCTTCCTGGGTGACTCGAATGGCTTCTTCGAGGTCCGCTGTCTTGAGTGTTCTCAAGTAACTCTGACTGAGACGAATGCCAAGGTTGCTTAGCCATCCGGCCCGGTCTGGGTGGTCCCTCGCTGTCGATCGAACTGCCTCTTGCGTAAGTCGGACAGATTCCTCGAGATCAGCTACTGCTCCCGTTTTCGAGTATCTGTGTTCAAACTGGCTGCCAAGGCTGTTCAGATAGATCGCCCGGCTTGGTGAGTCTTCCGGGGTTAGATCAAGAGCTTCCTGCAAGGCTAGCATGGCATTTTCGATGTCCGAATTTGCGTTCGTTATGGAGTATCGGTCCCCAAGTACCAGTCCAAGGTTGTTTAAATACATAGGCCGGTCTGGGTGGTATTGTGGTGCTGCATCGACCGTTTCCTGTGCGACTCGGATGGATTCTTCGAGGACAGGCATTGCTCCTGTTGTCGAGTATTGGTGCCCAAGTTGAATGCCTAGAGTATTCAAATATAGGGCCCGATCTGGGGAGTCTTCTGGTGTTAAACTGATAGCTTCGCGTACGGCTCCGAGGGCATTTTCGAGGTCGGCTACGTCTCCTGCTCTCTCATATCTATCCCCAAGACGGAGCGCAAGACTATTCAGATACATAAGCCGCTCCGAATAGTCGTCTACCGCCGCATCGATGGCTTTCTGCGTGATTCGAATAGACTCGTCGAGGTCAGCCATTCCGCTGGTTCGAAGATATCGGTCCCCGAGTGCGGTTCCAAGATTGTTCAGGTACATGGCTTTATCAGGATGGTCGCTTGGGGTGATGTCCAGGACTTGTCGCATAATACAAATGGCATCTTCGAGGTCGGCAATTTCTTCCCTCATGGAATACCTCTCCGCGAGTCGGATTCCATAGTTACTTAAGCGCCCGGCCCTGTCTGGGGAGTCTACCGGTGTTATGTTGACAGCTTCCCTGCTAAGTCGGATGGCTTCTTCGAGATCGGCTGCGTCTCCCGCTATCGAGTATCGATCTCCGAGCGCGACTCCAAGGATATCTAGATAGGTAGCCCTGTCGTGGTGATCCTGCGGCATCTCATCTAGCGCTCCTCTCGCGGCTCGGATCTCTTCGTCGACCTCGCCAGTGTCCGACATTCTTCCTGTAGAGGTATGGATGTCTGCTGACTGAAAAGTTTCTTGTCCGGCGGACCTGCCGAAATATGGACGGACTTGAGAAGCTGGAAAAGTCACGCCTGTCTGGTTTAATATTTCTGGAGACTCTTTTCTCTGCTGGAGACCCGGAGATGCGAAAAGTACGCAGCTGATGACATACATCGCAGGGGCCCGCAGACAAAGCCTATGTCTCACCGGCTCGGGTGGAACACAGGGGCTGTGCTGATGCCTTGGGCATGCAGGCAACCGCCACTGCCCCAACAGCCTAACCCATGATCGTTAGCGCATCTCGAATCCTAGGCAGATAAGGTACACGTGAACAATGTGTTGGAAGGCGCCTTCGCTCGGCCGCACGCCCCGATGAATGTGGTACCCACGATTTTTCAGGGTAAAAACGCACCCAGGCTGATCCTGACACAAGACACAATTATATTTTGATCAATTAATGCAATTATCCCGTTGAACCTTATTAGCTTAGCTTCCAACACAATGTGCCTACTGGTAACTCGCCAGCGCACCAGCGCCGAGGAACCTCAAAAATTCACGAATAGTGGTGTCGTCTTGTTGCTTCATCTTTGCCCGCCCCCAACAATGGACTCGAAGCAGAAGAGTGCGGTCGCGCCAGCCCCGTGCTGGCGTCAAACACAAGCGCCAACTAAATGCAGTAATCTTGGGTTTCGATGCAACGTTATGACCAAAAAGGGTGTTCAGAATTGTGTATCAGATACCCTCAACACGCTAGAATCGCCCTCTTGCTCATTACCTATTAGACTTAGAGCCTTACCACAGGAGGGCGCCAAAGCTGGCCGACCCAACGCCATGTTCCTGCCCCCAACAACCAACGCTAAAACGACCCCGAACTTGCGTCTAATAGGTTTCAGATTGTAGAGAAACGAGATCAAGAAGTTAGTCCAGACATACAAACATGACGTAGTGTCTGTCGTCCTATATTAACTAGTGCAGCACATGGGGAACAAGTGCGGAGGGAATGCACACAAAAGTACAGGCAAACCTCGTCGTTGATACTAATATGGCCCTTTGATTGCCAGAGGATACTTAAGGTGGAGTATGTCGAAACGGACAGCGATGTAGCACGAAATGCAACTCGGTCAGACACACAACTGCTATACCCGAGGATCCTAGGCTAATCGTCGCGCCTTGATGTCTAACAACGTAGTTTATATGAAGACAGATTTGCCGCATCGCATTTGGCCATACTAGTTGTAAGGAAAATATGTGTTGACGTTGACTTTGTTTGCAACCGCCATTACAAAGAGGACAGTCGGTCTACGAGCGACCAGCGGCCGGCTTGATTAGATCAATTTGCGGAAACCATTACGTCTCGGTTATTGTGGCTGGCGTGGCTGTTGTCCCGGATGCCCGTTGCTGTCGTCTTGATACCTGGGGACATTGCTCCGCACGGGGAGGGCGAAAGGGCCGACCACCACTTTGGGCTCCCTCCGTGTGTTCATCTTGGTCTATGATTTTCGTCTATGCTTTGACTTGTCGAGTGGGTTGGTGTGTATTTAGAGGGTTGATTACCGATATCTGCTTAAAGAGATATGGATACGAAAGTCTAACACAGCCTAGTCTTCTGAGTCACCAAGCCTTTGTCTAGTCCTAGTAGTTATCTTCCTAGGGGGGGGGGGCTTCCCAAGTTTCGATAGTTCCAACAAGTCAAATGACGTTGGCTGTCAGGTGAAAAAGACCTTGTGTCGCACTAATACAAATGTGTTAGAAAGAAGGATCTAGACGCAACTACAACAAGATTGGTCATCCTTGCCACCAAGGGTTGCCGCTAGATTTGCCCCTGTTTATAACTGTAAGAAAGGCTCTTTAGTGAAACCAAAGAGCAGAAGACAGACCTTTTCAAACAATATGAAGCATTCTTTGCTCAATATCCCTGTACGATGCCGTGTGAACGCGTGACACCTTGATAATATCGTCGCAGCTCTCGTGCCCTTTCTCTCTCATCTCGCGTGGGACCACTGTAGACAGCCTCTTGCTCATCGTACCCGAAAAATTCCGGCCGTTATCCTGTTGAGGAACCACCTCGTGAGTTCCACAGCCAATACTCTATATCTGCCAACAAGGACCCATATGGTAAACATAGATGTTAAGGACTTTATTTCCTCTATTTTCGACCTATAATTCAAACGTGAACTGCTTCTCATTATGTTACACTTCGAGAAGACCGCATGGGTTGATAATAACCCCAGTGTGACTGACGAGTTGAGTCGACAATGACTATTGAAAAGCATCTGCCGGACCCTTGCTAGTCAAGAAACTGGTCAATTTGAACCTAGACAGGTGTTGCAAGATGCCACAGATATGATCGACCTCCATCTAGTCTTGCAGCATGAGTGGTAGATTGATCAGCTTCTCGTCAGATCCACTAGGACTTTGAAATCTTTTTTATCGTTCAATACGACTTGGAAAACGAGTCGGTATCGGGCCACGTCATCATGGACAGCAAGTGATCGTTTTCTTAGGGCGATCAACCATTCATTCTGGTATAGAAGGCCCAGCGGAAGTCTGATAGGAAACCTCAGAAGTGGGTAAGAGGCCTTGCGATCCACCCGATCAAAGTACCGGCACTGGTAGACATGGTGTCTAATTACTCAACGTCTGATGAAAAGGCTCGAACTTGGGTAACCTTGGCAAGAACTTGGTTCCCTACCGAGCCAGGATCCAAGCTAAAGGGATATAGAGCAAACTGGTCGCCATCACAAACGCCGTGTGCCTAACCGCCCAGTACTTTGAGGCTGATGGAATGATTGTCCGAATGAATACGACGACGATGATGGCCCCTTAAGGCTGTAGCTGCGAAGAATTTATCTAAGAACGGACACCTGAGTCTCTCTTTTTGCTAAGCCAGCCAAGACAAAAAAAAAGACTCCTTTCCTTATAGATGCAAGTTGATGTGTTTCATATATTGGCCCTATTTATAATTCTTCGCAGGGCTAACCTTTTGTCCTTGACCGAGTTTGTGCCTTTGTTTCTGCAAGGCACCCGGCTGTGATACAGAATATCCCCTTAGTGGGAGGAGGAAGTCGACACACGACTGGCCGACAACCGCAGTTTCGTTTGATAGGTCTTATCCTGCGCAATAACGTCTTCTATTTTAAGGCACACAGCAGCCACCACCTCGTTCGGCGGGATTTCGGTGTAATTGCCGACGAAAGCAAAACTGTTCAACCATTAGGCAGTCATTTTATTGAGAAACACTTGTTCACCGCATTTCCATTTTTGAGCAAAAGTGGGGTTTGATAATGGAGACCTAACTCGGGGACTGGCTGCCCAAATGCCATCCTTCCACTAACCCTTTTCTATTGCAGACTTCCAAGTTACAACCGCCGAAGCTAAGTTAGCCCACGTGGCTGGCTGCACCCTGCCCTCGTCACACCCAATGGCTCATCCATTAGTGGGTAAGCCAAGTGATCATTTGCTCCGGTGGGAAGGAAGAGAAACGGGGTGGCCAGGTGACAGGGCACCAGTGTCCCGAAATTGGGCTCAGCGGAGCATCCTCACAACTCCACTGCCCTTTTCAGACCACGGCAAGTATAGCCGGGGTATCCCAAAAAATGACCTCTCGCTCAGCCTAGCTCAGCTTAAGGCGGCAACGGCTCAGCTCCAAAGGAGGAAATGGAAATTCTCTTTGTGGGTTTTGGGGTTGTGTAATGGCTAATGACTGTTTCTCGTTGGTCCAAAGAACGCGTGTTGAATTCGATTCCTAACCACTTCGCCCAGCGAACCAAATTCCCAACATGAGAGAGGAGGGCAGGATAAAATGCAAGGTGGCCTGCCAAAAACAGCATAAATACATTATCCAACAATGAGACGGCGCTGCAGACTGGACTTAATCTTCAGATACTTGCAGCTTACACACCCTGTGTCCACTGGGTCAGGTCATAGCCAGCGTCAAGTACTGGGTTCGCAAACCCTTCCTCCCACAACATAAAGTCAGTCCCTGTCCCTATGTCGTCAAACGACATGGAGAACATGGGTATATCGTCAGCATATTCTTCACCACCAGCCATGCCACTGGTGTTTGCCAGTGTACCTGGACTTGGGTCGGCGCCGGTATTTCTCCCATGAAAAGTCACACCCATGGGTGGCGGGGAGACAAACTCTGGGATCGGTATAGCCGCTTGAGCAGCCACCAGGTTCACCGTCATGGGTGGCTGGGTGGAGGACCATTGATTCGAGTTGAACGAGAGAACCGGGGCGGTAGCAAAGACAGTGGGTTGCCCCGGAGGAGAGGGCTCACCAGGCATGAAAACGGACCGCAAGTGAGCGAGGAGCTCGTAACGAGCGCCCATGTGGCTGTTCCCTCGCTCGGCCATCCCCCGGAGCAGGCCTAGCCCGGCGTTCATTGCCAGTGTGTTTGAGGCGTTGGTTGGAAAAGCAACGCAGGCCAGAACAAGGACGATGGTGGCCGAGAAGACGTGCTCGCCGTCCATGTAACCATACGTGGCGACGAGGTCTCGCTGCGCGGCGATCATCATCATGTTGATGGTGTCTTGAGCAGCACTGACGCACATTTCAATGACACGGACAGTTGTCTGGCTCAGCCCGTCCTTCCACTCTGTCTCCTTTGCGTTGGCATCGACGCGGATCTCCTTGAGCCGGCGCTGCACAACGTGGAAGAGTAGGGGCCGGGCCGTCATGTTGATGCACTGGTAGTAGTGGCTGAAAGTGCTGACGCTCTCGCGGCTGATGCTCAACTTGGCCGGGTCAAAGCGCAGCTCATCGGGGAGGTCTCGATTCCACTTCGAGAGGGCTAAGATGATATTCTGGACGGACGCCATCAACCGCCTTCCAGACTTTGGAGTGGTCGCCTTGCGGTAGATGGCCTTTGTGATTTCGCCCAGGATCCGCGACAGCTCCGTGTAATGGCGTAAGACCACGGCCGGACAGTAGTCAGGCTCGGTTGGCAGCTTGGCTGGGAGTTCAACGCCGATATCGTCATCTTGGATGGTAGTGGGGTTGCCAGACTTGACCGACAGGATCCTGTCGAGGCTGTAGATGCTCCACCAGACCCGGCGACGGTGCTCGCGCGCGCCCTCGTCGAGAGCCGGGATTTCCGAGTCGTGCGACGCGCTGACTTCCTGGTGGAGACCCAGCGAGATGGCCATGCGTAGTGCCATGCCGATGTACAAAAATGCAGCATCGCGGCGGTTCATGTTTTGCATGAAGTAGCCCACGAGAGCCAGGGTCTCGACGCAGAGGATGGATCCCTCCTCGTAAGCGTCGGGGAGGAGTTGCAGGGCGTAGCTGAAGTATTCGAAGCCCGGTGGCCCCTTGAAGTCAACCCACTGGTTCACAGAGTAAAGCTGGCCGAATGCCAGAGTGACGAGCACTTTTGCGTACGCCAGGCAAGCGTCTTTGTCAGAGAGATCGGGCTGTCCACGGTAGGCACCCAGAAGCTCCATGTCGAATGTTTCGGGCTGGGTAAAGGCAAAGATGGTGCCAATGTAGGTGTAATGGGCTGCATAGAGGCGGCGCGCAAAGTCAAAAGGAGGGAGACGGACATGGTTCTTGACCGAGAGGCGGCGCGATGGGATGGCGCCGGGGTCGTAGAAGTTGGGGTTGAGATCAAGACTGCTGTCGTCACCCGGGATGCCCGAGAGTTCTCTGACGTTGCGCAGAAAGTAGTCGGAGGACCCGGGGCCCTTGAAGCTTGTTGACGGCCTGTCGATGCTGAGCTGGGTGAAGGGGGCCAGGAGGGTGTGCTCATCCTCATCCTCGAACTCGTCGTCATCTCCGGTACCTCTTTGGAGGGGAGCGTTGCGGTGGGAGGCTCGACCTCGATCTATCATTCGTGGTGTCATGGGGTGTATCTCTCATGATGTGTATGGAACAGAACAGAAACATACCCTCGTAGGTCTTTACCTTTGCTTCCAAGGCCCGCAGATAGCTGAGATGAAGCTTTGTTAGGTAGTGTCTCTGGGGCGAGTTCAAAGGCATGTGGACTGGACAACTCACGACTCGTTGACGGCAATCTTCCTGGCCTCCTCGTAGGTGCACTCAAAGGCGCCTTCGCGGCACCTGTTGCACTTGGGCTTCTCCTTGGAACAATACGATCGGCGGTTTCGGCATCGCAGACATCTGGTGACAGCATGATGTGAGACACTGTTGGACATGCAGGTGTGAATGGAGGTGAAGTGTGTATCAGAGCAACTCACGCAACTGGTCTCACCGCTGCCTGTTCAGGCGAGGAAGGAGGAGACGAGCTGGTCGCCATTCCAATTAATTCGGGTTCTGGCAGTGCGGATGGAAGGAGCCGTTCAATTGAGCGACGTGACAACTGGCAACTGGTAACTGCGATGGGAGTGGAGATGAATGGTGTGGGTTCCGTCTCGAGGGTGGCCCTCACTCATAACAATTCACTCGAAAGTTGAGATGGCAGTTGGGTTGATGCAGCCTTGCGGCCATAGCCTCCATCCATCCAGGCTTCGGCCTGATAAAGCCTCTGCTAAACTCAAGCTGCCTGTCCTGTTACCCTACATTGCTTCCAGGTTGTCCCCGCCAGCCTGCAGCCTGCAGCTGAGTCTTCGAAATTGGGTGCGGGAGAGCGGGGAGAGACAACCATCAGAAACCCTCTCGCAGGTCGTCTCCGCCCGCAGTGCTAGCCGAGACCAGTCTAGCGCGACAGGGGCTGCCTTGTCCGTCGCTCGTTCTTGCCCGCCCTGCGTGGCTAACGGTCGGATCATTCAACTCCTCCAAATCTGGGGTGGTTTCCTCTGCAGTGTCTTCGTCGGCCATCTCTCCAAAAAAAACATGCAAGAGCTGTTACTTAAACTCCAAGCCCCCCAAGCCCCCTTTCGGCCCTGGCAACTCTCGGGCGTCGAGCCCATCCCCAATCGCAGGGGGGTGGGTGACGTCGGTGGACCACCCCGATCTTGGAACCCCCCTGCCTGTCCTGCCGCCATCCCGCATTCGACAGTTGATGCAGGATGATGTCCTGCCCATGTACCAGCACTACCGTCTGATTCAACGGGAATTTTTATCTAGCAGTGTGCCGTGGAACCCACGCCTTCATCACCGAAGATCAGCATCCTTAAGGTCGGCTCCACTAATGCGCCCTGCTTATCACCAATTCGACTCGCGGGTGCACGTCAAACCAGTGAGATTGTGAAGCCGCCTCAAAGCCAATGGCAATAAAACATGTCGTCGTCGCTGCCACCCGGGCATGCATCCCACCCACCAAAGTTTACGCCACCATCTGCTCAGCTCAGCAGTCACAAGCACGACGAGACCAACAGCTGTCCGTTTACCCCGACCTTTTGTCTCTGACTTTGGCCGTTGGAGTCTTTTGTCGCTGTTGGCACCCTCTGAGAACCAACCGCATTGCTGGTCAAAGTCTTCATCAGTCATCAGCAGCGCCACCCTAGAATCCCAGTGACAGAAGACAGAAGAAAGAAGACATCGAGTACCGCCCCTATTTTCCTGCGCCATGGCTTCCGTCACGCCGTCTCTCCGGGCAAAGCCGACAAGCCTCGAGAAAAAGGGACTTTCGTCCAGATCTGACGCCGACCTCGATGTCAAGACCCAGTCTATCGCCGCTCGGGCCGCCGAGACGCTGGACCCCGCCGAGGAACGCCGGCTGCTGCTGAAGCTCGATGCCTTTTTCGTGCCCATTATCATGATCGTCTACCTCTCGTGCTTCCTCCACTGTAGCAACATTGGCAACGTTAAGGTTGCCGGCATGCCCCAGGACATTGGCGTTACCCCCGCCGAGTTCTCGACGGCTGTTTTCATCTTCTACGCCACCTATGTTGCCTTTGAGGCCCTGTGGTCCATCCTGCTCAAGAAATTGACGCCGCATTTCTTGCTGACTGCCCTGTGCGTTGTTTGGTCGCTGACTACCATCTTCTCTGGCTTCATCACCAACATCGGCGGTCTGTATACTTCCCGTCCGATCCTCGGTGCCTGCGAAGGTGGCCTGTTCCCCGGCCTAAACCTGTACCTCACCATGGTGTACAAGTGGGACGAGCAGGGCCGCCGTGTTTTGTACCTCTTTGTGTGCACCGCTCTGTCGGGTGCCTTTGGCGGGCTGCTGGTCTTTGTCATTCTGAAGATGGACGGAATCGGCGGCTACGAGAGGGGCGCTGGGTGTACATTATCGAGGGTATTTTCAGCGTGCTGATTGCCCTTGTCATCCTCTTCGGTCTCCCCAACGACCCGACAAACGCCTACTTATTGATTGACAGGGAGAAGCACATGATGCGCATCCGCGCTGCCCAGCGAGCGCAGTACATGGGGTCGGATAAGTTTAGCTGGGATGAGATCCGTATCACCCTAAGGGACCCAAAGATGTGGATAAGGTTTGTTTGCACAATTCCACGTCTTCACTCTTTTGTTTAATGCTGACAACCAACAGTGGCGCCATCCAGTTCTGCCAGGACATTCTCCTCTACGGCTTTAGTACCTTTCTGCCCTCCCTCATCACCAACATGGGATACGACAGCCTCGAGGCCCAGTATCTCATACATCCTCTGTGGCCTGTCGTTTCTTGGCATTGCTTTTATCTCGGACCATCTGTGCATCCGCGGCCCCTTTATCTTCTTTGCCAACATCTTTGGCATTTGGAATGAGGTGGGTCACTGAGGGATTCTGGTGGCCTTTGGCGGTTTTTGGACATTTTGGATGCACCCTTGTGCACTAATTAGTTTCTGCACCATTTAGATTATGATTCAACGCATAAGGTAATTATCTGAAATGGTTTAGTTCAGTCATTTTGTTAATTTTCCCTTGCAAACTTGTTGAAGCATTCCACCTTTGTGTTTAGCTGACCCTGGCCAGCATCACTTGTCCTTGATCTTAAGAACAGCCTTGCCAAAGTTTGTCCCCTGAAACGAGCCGATCAGATCCTCTGCAGAATTGTCGATACCTTGCGTAACCGCAAGCTTGGCCTTGATGGAACCATCGGCAAGCCATTTTTGCATTTTCTCCTGGTGTTGCTTGGTGTGAGCTGGTCCGAACTCGTCGTCAAACACGAGGAAGCCGCGGAGAGTGAGGAGTTTCTGGAGGGCCAGCAAGAGGTTCTTTACGCCGTACCTATTCTCTGGCGCCAGGTTGTACTGTGAAGCCTGTTCCATGTCAGCAGGTACCAATTGCACGGACAGAGGCTCATACATACGATTCCACAAAGAACGACTCGACCACGGAGCTTCATCTTCGCCAGTGCGGCATCGAGATTATCCCCGCCAACATTGTCAAAGTAGATGTCGATCCCCCCAGGAGCCAGCCTCGCCAAAGCGTCTGCTGGCTTCTCCGACTTGTAGTTGAAGCCGCCATCGAATTCAAGCTCATTCAGGATAAAGTCCAGCTTGTCATCACTACCGACGGACACAATCACCTTTAGTCCCTCCAACTTGGCGATTTGCCCAGCCACCTGGCCCACAGCACCACTGGCACTGCTGATAAACATGACCTCGCCAGCCTTCGGCTTGCCAATGTTGTACAGAGAAGACCACCCAGAAAGGCCCGGCATACCCAGCGGCCCTAGGAAGAGACCCAAATCTTTAAGGCCATACGGGTTGTGCAGTTTGGTAGAGATGTTCGCCAGACAGTCTTTATCCAGGGTGGCGTACTCAGCCAGAGGTAGATATGCGAGGACGAGATCACCGGGATTGTATTCAGGCGAGTCAGACTTGAGAATACGTGCCACCGTGTCGTTGGTCACAGGGCCATCCAGGGTGAATGCAGGGGTGAATGACTCGACTTCGGGGTTGCGCATCTTACTGCGGAGATACAGGTCGTATGAGGCGTAGAGTACCTCGAGGGTGTCACCGCCTACTGGTGGAGGAGCACTGGCGTCGAAGCCACGGTCCTCGACTACCAGATGCTCGCCTGCTACAGGCATCTGGAGGGGGGGCCGGTACGTTTTTGAAGATGAGTGTTTTATTTGTCATGGTGACGTGTGATGCAAAGCTTGAGTTTTGTTGATGCGCTTTTTATTTTTGTCGATGAATCTTTTGTCACCTTGCAGCAAAACACGGAGATATCGAGAGGGACACGCCCGGCTTTAACTAAATCAGAGCCAAGATGGACATGGTTGCTTGATTGGACCACGAAGACCTTTGAACAGCATCACGTGCCCGGTGCGATGATGATCTGATTTCAAAGCAAGATCGGCCGGAGGAACGGGGTTAGGCGGTTATCAATGACAAAGCTCTTTGATCGCTGCAACATCGCCCACTGTGATGAGTGGTTTTACAACAATGGATCCTGCGGCATCTCAGTTGAACAACGCTCGGTTTAAGACGAAAGATGGTTGATTACGTTGTAGTAGTCGCTGTAAATTGGAGCCATCACTTGGGCCTGCGACACTAGAGACTGCAGTTTTATGGCGTCATACCAAGCAGTCAATCCGTATGAGCCCGCCGCCCAACCTAAATCGCCACAACCCGGTAGAGAGCAGACCAGTGCGTCGTGCATGGTAAAAGACATTGTAAGAAGTGCGATGCATATTCATGTCCGAGTCCCCGCGGCGGCTAACATGGTGGTGCCAACCATCGACTCGGTGCATGACACGAATACCGTTTAGCCATGGCAACCGGCAGCAACCACTCACAGACAAAGTAGACATTCAGCGCAGTGTCCCAGCTGTGGAGGCAAAGTCCGAGGTAGAGGATTTAGTCCCAGTAGTTAAGTGAGTCAGGAACCGCATGTGCTGTTGTTGATCCCTTCTAAGCCGTAAGCTTGGGGACACATGGCCGCAGCTTGCCGAGCCGCTCCCCCTATTTTCATGTCTGGGCAGACTTCTCGCACCCTACAATATATCTCACTACTACCAAAAGTTGCTGCGACCATCATCGAACAGCTAATTATCATCAGTCGAGGTCTCTTCGAAGGGGCCGGTTTGCTTTCCCCTAAGGATGATATGACCACTCACGTTGCCTCATCTCCGGGGCCGAGGTAAACTGTACGTTCGATCCTTATGTAAATAAATTTCGAACATCTTGTTTTACTAATCTTTTTTCAGAAACTTAATTGATGAAGTCACTATTGTAATTTGTACGAAAAGTAGGCTAGAATAGTGGACACACGCAGCAGCAAAGAATGGTTCGGATCAAAACTTTGTTCGGCATAGAAGTGCCGGCGGCATGAGCACTACGTATGTGGGTCATTGGACTGCTTCAGAATCATGTAGCCAAGGACGTTTGTTTCCAGTCAGTGCTTTTAACAGCTGATTGATTGACCAACCAACCCGATCGGGTGGACCCCATCCAGCAACATAAGACTACTGAGGTTAATACAATACGTAGCTTCGAGGCATGGGGATATTGTTTGTGCTCAATGAAACCACGGGAGTGAAAGGAGCGGTAGAAGCTTCTCTGCCTCTCAACGTTCTCATCTTCAGCTCACCTACTTGTCACTCCAAACACGACCCATCAGTGTGTCTTACCTGTCGTTCATCGCAAGTAAGAAAGGTACATGACTCATTTTCCAGTGCGTCCCAAATGTAACGTGACTATTTAAACAGTTGGCAACCATCTCTCTGCCGGAAACATTCTCCCCCTTTTAAAGAAATTCAAGCTTTCATTTCCTCATTTGCGCGGAGCAACGCAAGCACCCACTTCTCTTTGCAACAACACAATCCTCTTCAAACATTGCACGGTAAATTGACTGAATCGCGTACACAAAAGTCACGCCAACAGCAACGGAAAGTCGAAATGTTGTCGAATGAAGTCACTGGCAACGTCTCTGCCCCCAGCGATTCTCTAAGGGAGCAAATGTTCAAGCGCAAGCGAGACACAAACACCGGGGGCCAGACCCGTGCGTCTGTTCAGGTCGCAGGGCAGAATTATAGTACAACACTGCCGGATGGTTCCCTCATCGGCATTGGCGACAATGCCACCGCCGAGAGGGAGAAAGCCGAGTATCTGACAGGTCTTGGCTTGGCTCTCGACACCCCTGGCTTCTTTTGGTACAAGCCTGATGCATCAGTGCTTGATTTGTCTCGGTTAGGAAGCCTGGGGACAGAGGCTAACCCAGGCAGCCATATGCCAGGGCATCCGATGCCAACGTTCCCAACATTTACTGCGGCGGTTTCTCGACTGAGTATATCGCTGACACTGATTGTGGAGGAGCAGGCGCTGGAAACGACGGAAGACTTGGAGGCCGTGGAAGCCGTGGAAGGGAAGCATTTGAGTCTTGAAAACACTGAGAAGCAGCTGAGAACCCTATCCTTGTGGCCCTCGCATGGAAGACTTGAAGCCTACGCCACGACTAAGGGGCACTTGACGTTACCGAAGGGTCGCCGACATTGTTGGAGTCAACGTAAATAAATGGAATATAAAGTTACATTGTCCTGGACTATTCCTAATTATTTTCAATGTTCCTTGCACATCTATTCCACGTCCATGTGCTGGATAAAAACAGCGCTATATCTCACCGCATGCGCAAGGCAAGGACTGGAGAGAGTGCTATCAGATAATGAAGTGGCATTTGTTTGCACATCAGTGAAAAGCAAGGCGTTTTCATTGTTGTAATTAGGTACCTAATTACATACAGTTACAACATCTCACACAAGGCTCTCCATTGATTCCTCACCCGCACCAGGGCCTATCTGCAAAAGAAATATTGCCGGGATCGTTTCTGCTGTTGCTTATTGATGTTAATTATTGCTACTTCCGTTGCTACAGTTCTTGTTTGTGATTTTAGATACGAGTCTTTCCGGTTAAATTGGCCAAGCATAATCAATCATGCAGTTAGCGCCCGATTCGGATTGATCAAACTAGTATATAAACAGCAACTGCAGATTTATTTGGTACTACTCATTAATAAAATGTGCTTTTCATCATCCAGCTACTAATAATGTGTTTGCCAATTGGAGTGTTCATATCCTCTTGATCGTTAGGGTAAAAGGATTGGACAGCAAGAAAACCATCAATGCTCGGCTGCCCATGACAGCATGTAGTGACTCCTATTGCTGGCTGTCGGGATAAGTTCGTTGGTTCTATTGTTCTATTGGTCATTTAGGTTAAATTACCTGCATTGAGCATCCGGAAAGGCATGGGCACGGCCAACGCGGCTGGCCAGTAGCTCTGGGGAGTTTTCTGTTGGTTGTGTTGTTCGTATGGGTCTGCTTCTTGAACCAATTGGATAGGAATTGTGTCTTGACACGGACCCATTGTTGGTTGTTTGTCTTGAAGTGGACAGGCAGACAGGTGGTGGGGCCTGAAATAACGCGTTCCATGGTTCTGCAAAGCGGTTGGTCATTCTTATACAGATGACAGACAAGGGCCAGATGGGAGACCTTTCTGATCATCACCTCCGGCTGCCTGAGGCTTCCATGGCCAAATCTCAGCCAAGGTCGGACGTGGCTTATTTCTTTTCCAGTTGTTCCCATTCCTCGCCTAAGATAAGCTCCAAGACATCCTGTGCCAAAAATCGACTAGGGAACGTATGAAGCCAGCTGCCCCAGAAAATGCTGTTCTTGGTGGATTCAGACGGAAATCAGTGCCGGCCGTCTCCTGATGTTTGGCGATGTGGAGCCCAGGGCCCAAGGCGCCGCATCGGGATGCTTATCGTGGCCGAGGCTGTACCCGTGGCTGGCAGGGGGAGAATGGTTTTAACAGGGAAAGAGCATATCACTGAGAGATCATGGCTCAGCGAACATTCGCTGGACGGTCACTACGTCATTTTCGGCACCAAGTTAACTAAAGAACGAAGCAGAAGGGAGGAAAAGGAAGAAGTGACGTTGGATGCTTACAATGAGTTAGGTAAATGGGTAAATTCCAAGCTTTCTCTCATTGAACTGTCTGCAGGTAGTACCCCTCCGAAAGCTTGTCGACTCCAACTGTCGTGGTGCTTTGCGCAATCCCATCTCGGTTGTCTCTGCCGAAAGATTGGGGCGGTCATCGACAGTGCCAGGGACGCCATACTATGAATGGGTGCGGTAATGAGGACAAATAGGTTTTGGGCATCATCAACCGTAATTTTGTGTCCATTATGTGCCCACCGCCAATCCCTCCTCTATCGTCCCGAATGCGTTACCATAGCATCATCTGAGCCATAGCCGTCGCCATCGCAATTAACGTCACACCCAACGGGCGGCACACCACCACGACCGCACACGCACACCCCGCGCCGTCCCGTAGCCTTATGGACGAACAGAGATCCTCATTCGGTCAGAGGAGCCTCCGAACGCCAAGCAGCCACCCAGTTGTGGTGAAGAGAGACTGGAGTAGGTACCACCCAGGCTCAACGAAGTCAAGCCCCTGGAGGAACCCCCTCGGAGGGCAGGAAGCGATGGTTCCAAGCCCACGGACCACAGTTCTATCTACGGAAGGGCATCCGATGGGCGTCCAAGCCGAAAGAACTCCATCTGCCCAGAAGCATCCTGCACCACCTGTATGCAGAACACTCCGGCCATAAGGACTATACCTCCTACCA
Source organism: Lasiosphaeriaceae sp. G1095 (assembly GCA_027569635.1). Taxonomy (NCBI): domain Eukaryota; kingdom Fungi; phylum Ascomycota; class Sordariomycetes; order Sordariales; family Lasiosphaeriaceae; species Lasiosphaeriaceae sp. G1095. Next base: position 83,801 of record JAPDFK010000114.1, read on the forward strand.
TCAGAGGTTCGGCCACGACCACTGGGAGCCCTGCTGGTGCGGAAGAGATAAAGAACCGGGCCACTAGCAACAGTGCTCCCTTAACAATTTCCTCGCACTGAGAAAAGGGGGACTCCCCAAACAAAGCCTAATTAGGAACCCTTTCTCCTTTGCCAAGGCTTACACAGCGGTCCTGGAAAGAAAAAAGCCCGTCGAGGCCCTGGAAGAGGGGTTGGCTAACACAGGCCCACTTTGAACTTTTTGTTTTGTTTTCCTACAGGCTTGAGTTTAAACGGTTTGTCAGATTGTTAGAACCCCCCCCCCCCGGGTTAACTTTGACGCGGGAGGTCATGTGCGATTTCGCAGGAGCGGAGAACCCTGCACGATAAAATCAATCAATTAATCAATCAATAAGGGGCTTGTATATAAGACATACCAAGAAGTATACAAAGGCGAGCCAGCAACAGAGATGCTGATTATGGGTGCCAACCAGTCTGCCGATGCTGCCCTGACTGTGCCCATTGGTGGCAGAAGAAGACTCCATAATCTCGAGATGTGTCGGCTAAACCACCGCGGAAACTGTTAGGGGACAGAGAGCTTATATTATCCAATTTATAATATTCACCAGGAGCATATGGATTTTGTATGCCCGAAATTTGCACTCTGATTATTGTTCAACCATTGGCGACTAGAGGGATTGCCTATGAATGGAAACATGGGATAGATCCCGCTGTTCCAGGGTGGAACTACCAACTAATGTTTAAAATGGTGGGATGGATAGTGAGCCTGTTAAGAAGGAACGGACACAGCGCCATTAGAGACTTGAGACCGGGGTGGTTGTGCTAAAGTCCTTCGCTGGAGCGTGCTGTGCATATCAGCATTTTCCTCCATTAGTCTAGTTAAACGGCTTCCAGGTAACATACTTTTGATGAACTTGTACCTGACATCTTCATACCCTCCGGGGCCGTGTTGGTTGGTTGGTTCTGTTACATTCTAGCGTAATCAACTAATTGTATCATCAAGATGGTGGCACAGATACTTGACTGTGTGTTGGGAGCTCCCATGCTCCAATTACAGCTATCGTGTGTGTCGGGGCCTCTGATCGGTCCGCAATTGATCCGGCCAGGCCTCACACGCTCTGTCCTACGTGCTTTCTGGGCCTGAGGCATCATTGGGCGCCCCGCACCTTCTCCCTTCCAGCCACCTGACTGCCCATTCTTTCCCATTTCCAAAATCAAACACACTTCAGGTTCTGTACAGTACGTTGCGATCAGTCCCATTACAGGCTACTCCACAACCAGTCCTCAGACCCCCCACCGTGCGCATCACCATAACCATGTCTGCGTGCGAGACCTGCAAGAAATCCCCGCCAGCCGTAACCCACCTTAATCGCTGCGCTAAGTGCTCGGTGACGGCGTACTGCTCACGAGAATGCCAAAAGGCCGACTGGAAATCCCACAAGAAGATCTGCGGCAAGCAAGAGCGCCCGGCCGATAGCTCATCTTTTCCCTCAACGGCCTCCACTAAGGGCCTAGACCGCCCCATCGCCAAGCCTTTCACCCGCCTCGACAACGGCACTTGGCTGCACGACCGGCCCGAGAAGGATGTGTATCGGCTGCTGATTGATGCATACCGCATGCGGATGGAGGATCAGTATAAACTCGAGGGCGAGACCGACGAGGACAGTATCTACGGCGGCGCGGAGGACGGCACGGTTGGGTTTCGCCGATTTCTGGACAAGGTTGCGCAACACAGCGGTTTGCTACCGGGGTGGTGGACTCCAGAGAAGAGGGACTCGTGTGTGACGTTTGGCAGTGATGGAGAGGATAACTGGTCGAATCTGACCGCTGCGACAGAGAAGTCGGATATCACGGAGCATTATGGGGACCCGCGCTTCGCGATGCAGTTGAGGATGTTTGCCGAGGCTGTTTATGGACGTGGTGTAGGCGGGAGCAATGGGACGTCGATGCGGAAGATGATGGCCGCCATGGAAAACGATGGCATGTCGGCAAATGGGGTGGCTACGATGCTTGACATGACGACGGGTGGTATGGCGCCTGTTACGCCTTGAGTTGTTGGGTTTTTGGTCGGATATTGATGGCCTTTAGGCGCGCATGTCGGTTGGAGATTATCTCTGGGTGACAAGGTTACGAGGATTGTGCTAGAGAGATTAATTTTGAGCTTTGGAAGTTGCCCCAGATTGTGCTCGGATAACAGCATCCAAAGTTCACTTATAGTTTTACGCAGGCTATGTATATCTTATTCTACTTATTGTACGAATACTGGATGCTTTTTATCGTATACCATTTTAACGCCATTAGGCCGACTAGTTGGCTAGGTAGGAAATACGTATTCAGAAAGAGCTGAATTATAGTGTAGTTGATGTGCTTTCAGAGCGAGGTTAGAGGGGCGGGGATGGACTGGATGGGGCATATTCTCTCAGAGTTCAGCTCGGCCGACCTCGAGCAAATACGTTGGTGGGTGGCTCGACAAGTGCTACGACGAGCACATTGACGGCGGTTGCAACTGAGAGCGCACTGCAGTATACCAGAATTTCACTATCGACGTGAGCGAACATCATCCAGCTTATGAAGCTGAAAAGAGTCAAGGATCTGGAGCCGACACTGATCAAGTACGTACGTTGCTTTGTCGTACTGCTGGGGACCCGCAGGCTCTTTACCCAAGGCAACAACCAAAACCTTGAACAGTCACTTGGCCGGTAATCAACTTCAGAGCCTTCCAGCTACAATTCGAGATGCCATCATAATATGTCGAAACCTTAGGTTCCGCTATATCTGGGTTGATAGTCTTTGTATTGTCCAGGATGGGCTTGATCTCAGCAACGAAATGGCCAATATGGTGGACCACTACGGCAATGCCACTCTCACAGTCGCCGCCGCATCTGCATCTAGATGTGGTGATGGCTTCTTGCCAGGAACCCGCCGCGCACAGCCTGCCCCCCTTCATCACCGGCTTGGTCTGTGGCGATGAAATTGTCTCTGTCCTTCTCGATTGCGTCAGGGCGGATGCGCAAGAGCGGGAGCTCGAGACGCTCATGGCATGCGAAGAAGTCTATCAGGTGTAGATCTGTCGTCACTCGACCAAAACAAAAGCGTCACGTTGCCGAATATAACGAGTTGGCCGTTGTAAAGAATCCAAATGGGATCGTTTGCTCGTCGGGGGGGTGGGGTTATCTTTTTAGACACTCGTCCTCAGAGAATCAAGCTTGTGGGATGCAGCGAATGGATCATATCTAGCTTGTCGCTTGGAGGCAGCTGAAACTGGTCGATTCCGGCAGATGGCTGCCCACCGATTCTTCGTCTTGGATCTCCTTACATCACAAAGACACCGGGACCGAGTAAATTTAGCATGGAATTCGACCAAAAGCCAAAACTCAGACAAACACTTGCACTGACCAGGCTCTGACGAAAAAGTCTCTCGAAAAGACAAGACGCAGCCTTGCACCCAGATGGGATTAGCATCATGCCGCAGTTAGCGCCAGTCATCTACAGTTAGCTGGCTACAGTTAGCTGGCTACAGTTAGCTGGCTACAGTTAGCTGGACGGTCTATACCACCAAATTAAAGAAGCAGCTTCCCTAGTCTTAGAGCTCAAGCCTAAAGCAGCGCCTTTGTACCCCCCAAGCCCCCTTCCCCCCCCCGGACCCACCCTCCCACCAACCAACCAACTACAACCCCCAAAAAAGAACGCTGGCATTAGGGTTTTTTTTGTGGGCCCATTGTGTACATCACAGACCGGGTGGTTGAGGCGCATGCACGTACCGCCGAAGGCGGTACGACCTACAAAAAGACCAAAAGATTCACGTCTGTGTTTAGATAGAGACTAAGCTTCCCTAAAACCTTAGTATAGTTAACAAGGCTAAGAACAAATTGCTTAATAAATCGGCCAAGGCTTTGGACCTTGAGAACGTGCGATTGGCTGTTCTGGAGGCGGAAAACAAACGCTTGACCGAAGAATTAAGGTCTCGGAAACTTAAAAAACGGCCAATGGTGCCCAAGGACCCGAACAAACAGTACCAAGATCGTGATGATTAAGAAGGCCATGGAAGAGGTGCGCAAAAGAGAGGCGGCTGCAGAGGCGGCTGCAGAGGCCGATTCTGATTCTGGCGAGGAGTTATCGATGAAGGTGGGAGGTACATCATCGTAGGACACATGTGCGAAATTTTGGACGGATTTAATGTATTTTGGTACCTGTTTTGTGGTATTGAAGACCAAGGGGGGGAAATTCTGTCGCTTACAAATGGTCAGCCATGGTGGGGGTGGTGTCATCTTGGTGTGCAAAGGTCTAATGGTATCAACAGAGGTTCGGGGTTCTCAAGTAAAAGAACCGGTATATTGGGCGAAATGTTCAGAGAGTTTTCGAGAAACCGCCTGCTAGGTGGCAGGAAGAGTGATCACTGGATGGAAGGTTTGGCTTTTCTCGGGGTTGTGATATTCCTCATAGGTACCCATTTGCTATGTATCTCGAGTGGTTATCCAAGACCCGACTTCCCAGCCTAGTCACCGCCGCTGACTTGACCCTCAAGGATAACGAACCTTCCAGTCGATCCCGTGCTCTCCGCTTCGACCTTGGGCCCCTTGCCAAGTTCTGAAACCCCTTGAACCGTTGCCTCGATCATGTCGGCACTGCCAGTCGCTCTCGACGTGTCAAACGATTTCCATACCGTAGTCTTTGCGAGTTGAGGCGCATCCGCTGTGCTGCTTGAGAAGGAGCGGAAGCGCACCTCCTGATACCCGACAGCTATAATTCGTTCCCCTGGCGCGACAAAAGACGCTGATTGCTCACGGCTATGGCTGTGGCCAAATTTTGCCTCCACACTGCCTGCTGCATTTGCAGCGGCCGACGCGCCAGGAGCGATTGCATCTGCGGCCTGAGCGGCGGGGGCGGTGACTTTAACATCCATTTCCAAGGTTTCATTCGCGTCGAGTGTGACGGAGGCGTCCTTCACGGTGTGTAGCGCCACAACGAGATAGATGTGGGTTTTGCTCCTGTACTTCTCCAGCCATTTCTTCACTTTGTCATCCTGGAGGAGCGTCTCAAGCCTCTCGTCAACATTGTACAACTCGTAGCTCACTGCCTTGGCCGTCTTCAAATTGTCGGTTGAATTGGAGGATTTGCTGGCAATAATCTCGAGGAGCTTCGTCAGGAGAAGCTGGAATTTGGATGCAGATGTAGCGCCGACCAAATTGTCGATGTTGTGAAACTCCCTCCGCGACCGATCAGCGTCCGTGAGCGTCAGGCCGGCAGCTTTGCAAAAATTCTTCTGCGGGTTTGCGGTATCCAGGACGAGTCGGCCGAGCTCGACTTCCCCATCGGTAAGAAAACCGTTCATGAACCTCGACAGGGCCGGTGGCGACATCTTTCAAGTATGCGCTCGGAGTCTGGCCTTTGGGTTGACACGCTTCTTCCTGCCGATCTTTGTCGAGAATTCCCTCCCCGGCTTTTGTCACGCAACGGTGATGCCACAGTGATGTGCTGCACGTGCTGCGGCTGAAATTCTTGCCACCAATGGTTTGTGCGACCCGAACGGATCAGGTACTTCCTGGCCGGGCGTTGGGCGTTGGCTCACCTCTAGGCCGTGCGTCAAATCCTTTGCTTTCTTCACAACCACGCTCCAGTCTCGAAGGCCTCGCAATTGACACCAGCATTGTCCTCCACCACGCCGTACCCTACTCCAGCCTCCCAATGGATCAAGAAATCTCTTCGCTCGAGGAGGCTGTCAGGGCGACCCCCGCCGACGGAGCAGAGAGGGCCGAGGCTCTGAACACGTTAGCCAAGGCCCTCTGTCGATCCGCGCTGACGAAGTCTGACCAAGAGACGCTACAAACGGCCATCGAAACCATCCACCAAGCGATAGAGATATCGAGAAACAACAAGCTCCCTAAGCTTGCCGGGTACCTCAACAATCTTGCACTCTTCCTAATGGATCTAGGATCCATGTCTGGAGACACGGAATACGCCGAGCAAGCTGTTTCGGTGTTGCGGGAAGGGAGCGGATGCGCTACGGCTGCCCTGAAACCCGTGCTGCTGTCAAATCTCGGGAACTCGCTAAGAAATCTTCGGGAATTCCAATCGGACGCAGCTATCCTCGACGAAGCCATCTCGGTGTACCAAGAAGGACTGGAAGCCAACCCGAGTTCGTCAACAAGGCTCAAGATTCTGAACGGCTTGGCCGCCTCCCTGCTCGACAAGTTCCGAAGCGACCCAGATGGCGACCCCGAGGACCTGCAACGAGCGTCAGAGCTTGCAGCGGAGGCAGTCAATGCTTCAGATGACGGTGACCCATCTCGAGCTGTTTTCCTCGACACATACGCTATGGTGCTCGAAACCCTCTTCACCCATTATCCGTCACAAGAGATCCTCGAGAAAGCCATTTCTTATTACTACATGGCGGTAGAACTGGCATCCGAGCAGCACAGCCCCAAAGCTCTTCGGCTCACTATCAATCTAGTGGATGCCCTCCGGGTCCATCACAAGATTGACAGCTCAGGCACCAGTCTAGATGATGCTCTGAGTATGCTGGAGCCCGCTCTCCGAGAACTTCCGGCTACCCCTTCGGTTTCGAGCTACGGCAAGTGGTGCTACGGTCTTTGCCTGCTCTACCGATTTGTCCGAGACGGCAATGAGCGCGATATTGAAGAGTCTATCCACACTCTCACATCAATTTGCGAAGAGACTCCGGAGGAAAGCATTCGAGGGATTCAGTACCGATCCGCGCTCGCCGAGGCCCTCATCCTGCACTTCGATCACTCGTCAGTTGCCGATCACCTTGACAAAGCCGTCGACGTCTTGAACCAAGCTGCGACGGCGGCAGATAAGGTCGAGGTCGGCGTGGCTCGCAATGCGGGTTCCACTGTCTACATGAATCTCAGTGTGGCTTTGCTCGCGCGTTTTGACCTTCGTGGGTCGCGTGATGATCTCAACTCTGCTTCCGCCGTGGCCAAAAAAGCTCTTGAGATGTTGGACGAGTCTTCAATAGACTACACGCTCGCATTGGTGGCATGCGCGAACTGCCTCTTACGAGCGTATCAGGAGACGGAAGACGGAAGCTTCCTCGATAACGCCATCCAGTTCTATCAAGAGGCAGTTGATATTGATTGTGTCTGGAAATCTCTGCGCCCAGGAAGACTCTACACGTTGGGTTATGGGTTACAGCTACGGTTCGCCCTACATGGGGCGGAAGAGGACTGGGAAAAGTGTCTGGCCGCATCTAGCGAGTCGGTTGAGCTGTCGAAGAATCTGCCGGCTAGCTATCTTCCCGTTGGACAACTAGGCAATGCCTATCTAGGAAAAGCCCTGTCAGAAGAGAATGCCAGCCCGCAATACGCGAAGCATCTTGAAGTCGCTATATCCCATCTCAGTGAAGCCTTGGAGGTAATGCCGAAAAATCACAGCTGCACAGCGCTGTGGTTGAACAACTTGGGTCTGGCACACGAGGAGTTGCACAAGCATCGAGGTGACTCGCCGTCGTATCATCACGCACTTGCTGCATATCGACAAGCAGCCGAGCTCGACACTGCCTCCCCGCTTCAAAGAGTTACAGCAACTTATCGAGCGATCGTACTTCTTGCTGGTCGTTCTGAGGCCGACATACAAACAGCGGCAGACTTCGCTAGGCTGGCTATCAAACTTCTTCCAACTTTGAGCCCTCGTCTCCTTCGGAAGGAGGACCAGCAAGAGATGATCTCTACTTTCAGCGGCCTGGGGAGTTATGCAACTTCGACGCTCTTGGCAGCCGGTGACAGCGCCGGAGAGGCCGTCCGGGCCCTCGAAGAGAGCCGAGGAGTTATGAACAGCATGCTTATCGACACAAGGACAGACATAACGTTCTTGGAGGAGCGTGACGAGCGACTCGCTACAGAGTTCAAAGAAGCCAGCAGATTTATTAACAATGCCACCTCCGATCAAGGGGCTGGACTTGCGGACCCCAGCACGGGCACCTTATGGAATCGAGACCCAGAGGCAAGAATCGCAGCCGCTAAAGCCTTTGACAGTGTTGTTCACAACATAAGGCAGCTTGAAGGGCTCCAGAATTTCCTGATGGCCCCAACAACTGAACAGCTCCAAGGAACGGTGGGGCCATCATCCTACATCATTCTTATCAACGTATCAAGCCTGAGAAGCGACGCATTGATCGTTCAGCGCACTCGGATATGGAACATCAACCTGCTAGGCCTAGCCCTCGAAGAGGCCGTCGATCACGCCAATAAGCTTACTCAAGCAATCCAAGACGAAAGCACCGGAACGATTGACAGAATCGAGGCTAACCAGGTGGTGCGGGACATCCTCGCCTGGCTTTGGCACAGTGTTGTCCAACCAATCCTTACCAGACTTCCTCCACCGCCCGACGGCGCCCAGCACCGCATATGCTGGATTCCAGCGAGCGTCATGACCAACCTCCCCATCCACGCAGCCACCGACCCCATCACCGGCTTTAACGCCATGGACACCATTATCTCCAGCTACGCTACCACCATCAAGTCCCTCCGACACGCCCAGGTCCGTCTCTCCTCTACCGAAACCCTCCCTCACCAACACCAACAAAACCCCGGTACCGCCCTCCTCGTCGCAATGCAAAAAACTCCTTCCGAAGCCGACCTCCCCTTCGCCCTCGACGAAGTCTCCAACCTTTCCACCCTCCTATCCCCCATCCTACCCGTCACGGTGCTCACCAACCCTCCCCTCCCCTCCTCCCCAACCCCCCTCACCAAACCCACCTTCCTCTCCCATCTAACCTCCCCCACCGCCCCCGTCTCCATCCTCCACCTCTCCTGCCACGGCATCGCCTCAACCTCAGACCCCTCCCAATCCCGCCTCCTCCTGCCCGACTGGGAGTCCTCCCCCGACAGCGACTCACCAGGCCCGGGGCCCTTGACCGTCTCCGACATCGCATCCCACCACTTGCCGTTCGCTAGGCTAACTTGCCTTTCTGCGTGCCATGTTGCTAATACCAAGACGGCGTGGTTATTGGATGAGGGATTGCATCTCGTGGCGGCCTTTCAACTGGCGGGGTTTCCACAGGTTGTGGGCACGCTTTGGCAGGTCAGTGATCGGAGGGCGATGAGGGTTTCCGGTGGGATGTGGAGGGGGGTTTTGCAACAGGGCAATCGAGAGGGTGGGGAGGGGGGCAATAATCGGGGGGATGGTGGTAATGGAGGGATATGCTATGAGAGAGTGGCAGAGGCGGTTAATGTGGCTGTGAGGAGATTGAGGGAGGAGACTAAGGGGTTCGGTAATGATGATGATGATGATGATGATGTGGATATGGAGTTTGAGGATGAGCCGTTTTTGTGGGCGGGGATTGTTTATATAGGGTTATGAGTTTAAGTCTTAGTTGTGCGTTTTGTGATGTTGGATTGGCTCGTTTGTTGCTAGAGCATCCGGCTACTTCCTTAAATGTGATAAACACCCCTCGTGACTTGCCGTTGAGAACATACTAGTTATAGTCAATGAACACGGCCGGGTTCTAGTAAGTACCTTATCCTCTATTCTCCAACGGATTATACTAGAATTTATTGAAAAGTAGAGTAAATGTAGGGTTTGAGTTTTGCAATATAGGGTAGAATTCGTTGCTTTTTTTTATTTGTAGAATCCGTTAACTTTTTTCTAGTTAAAATCTTTATAAATAGTATATATTAAAAGGTTTTAATTTTATAATTAACTTTCTTTAATTAAACTATAATATAATTAATTTTAAATATAATATATATAATTTTGAATATAATATATATAATTAATAATTTAGTAATGTTTTTTAATAAGGAAGTTCATACGTATAATACTTAGCTTACAAATGTTAAAACGTTAAGCTTATTAGTATAAATCCTTTATAACCTTCCTTTTTCTACTATAGTGTAAGCTACTTAATAACTAAGTTAGTACTACTATATTCTGCTATCCTGTAAGGAAGGAGCACCCTAACACACACACTCCCCTGACCTACCTGTGCGCGCCCCCCCACCCATGCGCACGCACCACCCTACAAGCCACAGGGAGCCACACTGTGGCATAACCACACCTTTACAAGGGAGCTCAGTCTGTATATAAGCAGTGGCCCTCGCCCACCTCTCCTTGCGAGGGCTAGGTTGAAGTCTTACACCTTTGTCAGTCATTGCTCGCCCTACTTGTTGCCACCATTGTGACCACCTTGATCAGGCGTACCTGCCCCACCTTACATAGTCCTTCCCATTTAAGTGTTTCATCGCTCCTAGGAACGGCTTGCGCCCGAAGTGCATTCCGTGCTCGTCGCAGCGGAGAATGTACTACTTGTCGCTACCTTTCGGGTATTCGACGATAGTGTGCTTGTAATTAGCATTGCCGTCTTAATACACCTCTTCAAATTCGATGGTCCCCTCAACACTCCTAGCTTTCTTCCGTAGGCGATCGCCAAGCCGTTAATAGCCGTCCTACTCAGTAAGATTCCGTTTTCGCAGCTAAAAATGGAGCACCCTGCTATCACTCTGCTAATTCTACAACGCCGAAATTAGTAGGGTGGGAATACATAAGCGGGTAAAGTTACATACGGCGGCGAGGGCTATCGGTGTACGGGACATTTGTAACTGTAACCCACAAGATGCTAGAGAAGATTCGGCGGCGCGTCCGGTCCTAATGACCCGTCGCGTTGACCGCCTTGGCAGCATGTCTTCTGCCGGGCTGTGAGACCTCTCGCGCTGCATGCGATTCTGCGCGACAGATGAATCTCGCAAGACATTGGTGTTGTGGAATTCGGCAGGGAGATTGTGCGGGATGGGACCCTGTGTGTAGACCGTACGTTAGGCAAAAGACATCAAAGGCTGAGGGATACCCTAGTGAGGATCAGACATACCACGGACCGAAGCGCCATCGATATTTTGGCTTCCCACTCCTCCTGGACCAGTTTCCACTTCTCTATCAAGGCATCGTATTTACTCTTCAGCTGTATCTCCTTGATATCGTCCTCGCCATCTTCATGGTCGAGATCTCGCAGCTTCTGTTGGCGTTGTATAGCGGGTAAGTGCCATTGAGATGGATGAGATGGTGATGATTGCTGACCTTGGTGTGTGTGGTGGTGTAGCCGGTAAGTGGATACCTTTAGGATGGATGAGATGGTGATGATTACTAACGTTGGTGTGCGTGGTGGTATAGAGCGTAAGTGGATGCCTTTGAGGTGAATGAGATGGTGATAATTGGCTGACATTGGTGCGTGTGGTGGTATAGATTGTAAGTGGACGCCTTTGACGCGGATGAGATGGTGATGATTGCTGAAATTCGTGTGTGTGGTGTTGTAGCAAGTAAGTGGACGCCTTTAGGATGGATGAGATGGTGGTGATTGCTGACATTGGTGTGCGTGGTGGTGTAGCGAGTAAGTGGCTGCCCTTAAGATGGATGAGATGGTTATGATTGCTGACATTGGTGCGCGTGGTGGTGTAGGAAGTAAGTGGACGCCTTTAGGATGGATGAGATGGAAGTTGTCGATTATAGTGCGGTAAGGCGACACAACCTCAGCTATCCTTCGTCGTCGTCGTTGACCGGTAAGGGAGGGCAGAAGACGCGTCGAGGCAGCACCTCGACGCGTCTCACTCCTCACGCCTTTGGGCAGGTCTTCAGTAGTCAGGCAGATCTGCTGATCGAAGCCTTGTCGCGTAGTTCGGTCTCGATTCGTGGTCGCGTCGATTGGCAGCGGTGTGGTTCGGTGCGGCGCGTGTGAGAAATTTTCGCAATGTCGAAATGCCCGCTTCCAGACCAGTCCGCCTCTTCGCATCGCCGTATCTCCGCGCGCAACGCTTGCACTTGGCTGCACTCGCGTGCAATTTCGTCTCTGCATTGGCTCTACCGATTAAGATCGGTAGGCTCCCAGGCGACACCACGTGGAGGTTGCAGAGTCCGTCTTCGTCGCCCCGGGCCGACGATGGTGTTTCTGTGTTGCGTGCGGGGGGGGAAAGGGGCAGGATTGTGCACGGACCACGGCGGCGTGGCTTGACAGCCGAGCTTGGCCCCGTCTCGCCATTAGCAACCAACGCGTGGAACAGACGACGCTCCTCAGAACGTGCCTTTCTGTACTCCAGCGAGCCTTCGGATCAGGATAATATGGGTGAGTGTCGTCTCACCGCTTCTATCCCTCTTCTTGCTTTGCCTTATGACCGCGTGAGCCTTGGGTTTGGTACATTGTACGTTAGTTTCAGTTTCAACCAGGCGAGGTTGCTCAGCATCGTCCATGGTTGTGATGAGACTGCACACACAGCACAGAGTGAACACTTCGCATGTATTGAAATACCATACCACAGTAGTACGGGGGCAATTCACCCTTAAATAGATTCGGCTAGCGACTGGAAGCGATTTGGTTGCCGTTAATCCTTGCGGGTTTTCCTACAGTTAAGGGCGAGTCATTTATCACAAGTCTGTATGATATTGCCAGAAGCGATGCGGGCAGGGAGAACTTTATTATCAAACGAGTGTGAGTAGGCCTACTATGATAAAACGATATTCACCCTCCTATCCACTTGTACTTCTATTCCTCCACGTCATACTCTCAGCACCCAGCTGTACCGCCATAAGCAGCTTGGAAACCCCTATTGACAGCATCTGCGCTACCTGCGGGGAGGGCAAAAGATGTCTCGCAATTGCCATTGGGCAGAGGTCCCGCACCCCAGTCCTGAGGCTGGTATCCTGTACCGCGGATGTTATCCAGCAGGGCGCCGCCGCAGCCCGGATGACCGTCGCCGGGAATTGTCACTATGTAATGCCACAGAGAGTCCTTGATAATCCGGCACGTGCCATCAAAGCGTTTGGCAAGCTGGTCTGGGTCGGCGGCTGTAGTTGGCGAGGCAAAGGTGCTACTTGCGAGGGTGAAGGCGGCGACAATTGCTGGTTTGAGAAACATGGTAGCTGGTATGCTTGCTCGATTCTGGATTGGGCTTGTCTGTGCGGCTAGGTTGAAGGCTTGTGATGGTCCCAATGTCTTTGTGCCATACCGTCTTGAACATAGCACTCTTTATATAGCTTTTAGCAAGGCTTCTTACGTCAGCTTATTAACCAGTATATTGGGATAGAGTCTTATGCAGTTATCTATATTGGCTAGGCTTCTACGCCGATTAGGAAGCTCCGAATATCATTGCCACAGCATTACAGACCATGCTCATCACGGTTGTATTGTAGAAGTGCATGCGAGCCTACGGCTAAGTAGACTGCAAACATCACAGATTCGGGCCGCGCGTGGAATGCTTCCTCTTTCGGCAAACATCTCACGCACCCCAGATCCAATCGAACCGGGGATCGGCGGGAAATTACTATGGATCAGCGCAAATCGGGGGGCGTCATGCGGTCAGCGAAGCGGTTCCACCCCCAATCCCACCCCAAACCTCACGGCTTTGATCCTGGCAAATGGGTGACAAAATAAACGAGCCATACAAACTATCTCACAAGAAAGTCCCCTGTAGCTTCGCTGATCTTGGGGTTTTTCTGTAGCGACCGGCGATCATACAGTGCGTCGACCCCCTGTAAAGTCCATTGTATGGCTCGTTTATTTTGTCACCCACTTGCCTGGCCGGAAAACTGTATGGTACGTGCCTGCCTGACCCAGATTGCAGAAATCTTGCATACTAGGCACGGAGGCGGAAATAATAGCACTAACCTCCGCGCCCGCCTCCTCCCCCTCTTCTCTCTCAGGCTTCCAACAGTGTCGCCATATTCTAAAGGCACTATTGCCGTTCGTCACCGGGCATTCTATCTGTTATTTCTGGAGTATGACGATCCCGAGCCTCAATTAAGCACCGTAACGCAGCCATGGTTGGCGTTCCCGGCAGATCCAAGGCATGCACAACATGCAAGAAACGAAGGAAAGGCGTGAGTGACCACTACCCGCTGCAGCACGCGCGAAATGCTTCCCAAAGCAGTAGCAGTAGCAGCAGCAGCAGTAGCTTGGGGCGTCGCTAACTTGACCGTAACCCCTCTGTGCTAGTAGTGTGATCTCCAACGACCCGCCTGTGGGCAATGCCGCAAGGGTGGGCTCGTATGCGAAGGTTACGCGCGCCCGTGCACCTTCGTCAATTGGGCGACACCCAAGGGGGGCCCGTTAACCGTTGGCCACACGACCGACACCGTGCTCTCGCATGGGCTGACGCGGTCCGCCTATGAGGAGAAGCTCCTTGGCCTGCACTGGGAGACCTACTTACCCAATGGCCGCGACTTCTGCTGCTCCGCCGAGATCCGCCACATCCTCGGCGGCTGGACGACTGCGGTGCGGGAACTAGTCGCAACCGATACATTGCTGATGAAGTCGGTGTTGGCACTGTGTCTGACAACGGTTGCGCGGCGGGACGGCGTAGACTGGATGGCCGAGCAAGGCCTGAGCGCCTATATCAGTGGCTTGCAGGAGATGGCCGTTGCCTTGCAGGTCCCCTCGCGTGCGAGGAGTGACGCCCTCCTTTGTGCGGCGAAGATGTTCAGTCTCTACGAGGTGTGTGGACCTTCGATACCTAGGTACCTAAGCACTAACCACCCCCGTTATAATCAGGCAATACACGGCATAGACAGAAAAGAGAGCGGTGCGCAGGCAAGGAGCTGGCTGACGCACTGTCACGGCGAAATTTCACTTGTACGCTTAGGAGGGCCAAGCCGCTATCAGTTTAGTCGTGCCCACCGACTGTTTGCCGATGGGAGGCTACATCAGATATCTGTGGCTCTTAAAACAAGGAAGAGGTCCTTTTTGGCCGACGCAGAATGGAAGATATTGCCTTGGAAATGGCATCCGAAGACGATAAAAGACACACTCCTCGACATCCTCGCTGATACGACCGAATTATTAGAAGAACTCGACGGTCTCAACGCATGCTCTAATCTGGACGATAAGGAGTGGAGGCGAACAGGCTTGGCTGAAAAGTGCTGGGTTCTCGACGGGGCACTCGTGGCGTGGCAAGCATCATCCATGCCAACACTTGCGAGATTGGGCGAAGAAGCTGTTGCTGCAAGTGCCGACTTCGTTTCGGCTGAGGCTCTAGCAGCCGCCCATACTCCGACATTGTACTCGACTGCATGCCTTATCGTCTACACTACCCTGGCTGCTGTTGTGGAGCCCAACGTAGTGATGCCGGCTCGCACCAACCTCAAGACACACTGCCGCGATATTCTCTCGGGTGTCTCTATCTTCTTTCATCCGGCTGTGGGGACATTCCGCGCGCATTTGGCGACCCTGCCCGTTGCCGTCGTTCTGGCTGTTATTAATATGGCTGAGCCGGGAGTCATGGAAGAGGAGCGAGGGCTGTTGATGGGCATACTTGCGCGCCCAGAAGCCGCTGGGATTGGGAGGCTACTGCATAGCATGCAAGTCTAGGGTGCCATGCTTTCACCCTCCAGAACGAAGCATTCTGCTCCAGATATAAAACAGACACACAAAAAATACACACATCGCCAGAATTAGAACGAAAATGTCTACCGACGCTGGTGTGGCACTTAGATAACAAAGGAGAGTGCGACGGAAATGTCGGGAAAAGGTGGTTGGGCCGCGTGACATGCGGTTAGATATAGCCAACATTACTTTTTATCGGTGATGCGTTTAGATAAGCCTCCCAGCCTGTAAGCGGGATAAGCGAGTTCTACGGCAGAGTATGCCGTAGTAAATTGGGAACCCCCTTCACAAACATCGCAGCCAAAGCCAAACCCAGCGGCAGCTCAATTTCCAAACAGACCTCATCAACTGGTGCAGCCAGGACTGGGGGGTGCACAGAGAGGGCGCGCTCAGTGACCACTTCTTGCTTGTCCTGCCTCCTGGTTCCAAAACGTCGACGCCAGGTTCGCCATGCTCGTCAGCGTCGAGGGGTGATCAGGCCCGAGCTCTGCATCAACTCCCGGGAATTTGCGTTCGCGGCTACGAAGTTCTGTCGAGCATTCCCACATCGTCGGACGTGGCAAGAAAGCATGGTAATAAACCATGTCCGGCGCGCAGCTGGAAGGTATACAGTTCTGCTCTCCAGATCGCAACCGATGTTCCTTCCCTACCATTGTCAAAGATATCATGCGAAGGAAGGTACACGATACCTGGGATCGTCTCGGCATCGTTGCCAACTGCTGCCAATATCCAATTAGGTTGGATCATGAAGAACTGGAGCGGAAAAGCAACAGTCTGGAGTTGTCGATTTTGGCAATGTGTCTGCTGAACGGTGAGATTCTTCATAATGGTAAAACCGGATGTCATACGGCCTCGTGGATGCTGGCGTCCAGTTCAACGCAGCAAAGACGAGACGTGCAAAAGATCGCTCGTTTCCGCGCTCGCTTGATACCACTGTGTCGAACTGGCCACTCTCCACCTGTTGCCCCACCTTCAGCTATTCAATTCCTCCCCGGTGCCCAAGCTTCCGTGAAGGGAAATGCAACGGGATCGAGCATCCACGCTTGGTCGTAAGCCGGCCTTCTCTTCCAGCATGTCGATATTCTGGGTGTACCAGCGGCGTAACTTCGGTCCGAGCGACACCAGCCATCGGTGTGTCTTTGTCGGTTCGCAGCTTAACACGACATCGCGACCTTGGAATTATGTGTGCTATTGAAGCAGCTTGGCGGAACAGCTCGTCGTTGGCGTATAGACCATTCTTCGAGCGGAAGTCCTTGACCTGGTGTCAGCCTTCACCCTTCGTAGCAGATGGGATCAATAACCGGAATGCCCGCCGCTGTGTTTATGCCGGCTCCCGTGATAGCCACAATCTTCCTGCTGTGTGAGAGACAGTCGGCGATCGTCTGGAGTACAGGCGAACCAGGCAAGACACGTGTCGGTCCGTGTGACGTGGGCTGGGGTACTGGCATGATGGACATGCAGGTAGGCTGATGAACAGGAAGGCCACGCGCCATCTGATTCTTGCATGATGCTGCTCCGGGTGGATCTGGTCGTCCGTGTTGCCGAGGTGTGTTGGACTCGGGCGCTGGCACGGTCGATTGGCGGCAATCGATGGATGGCGGGCTAAAGCCTCCACCAAAAAGGGTGGCTGAGGCGTCATATGTTCTGCTTCATGTGCAACGCGTTTGAAACGTTCTGAGAAACATCATTCGTTTCAGCCCCCCGTCATCGTTCCCCTATCCAATCCCATCATTCCGCGGCCCTGATCGTCTGTTCACTCAGCAGTTCTAACCTCTCCTAACGCAAGAAACGCGAGAACACATGACGAATTTCGACGAGTGTTTGTGGGTCTTTGTTCTGAGGGTAGAGCATACAGGAGACGCAAACCGCAAGCGGTTTGCCCAGAAAGAGCCTTGAGGAACGAAGCTTGGATTTGACATTTCGAGTTGGAATTATAAGCCAAAAAAAATCCAAGAATGCGGGGTTTTCTGGGCGTGGCGTTTGAGAGAGGGGGACATCTAGTGGAGCAAATATCGACGAGGGAGACTCGACGAGGCTCCGTAATTCTGTGGATGGAGTTGCCTTGGACTTAGTTTTCGGAGATGGCAATTCTGGCTTGCCTAACCGCTCTTGCGAGCTGATCGACGACCTGAACATTGCTGCTGAAGCCACCAGGGAATAGTCGAGATTGATGCTATAGCCTGTTGTTGCAAGGGTGGGATCGTATCGGGCACAGACGTATACATACGCCTATTTATTGCGATAGTATGCTCATCCCTCGCTATTAATGCTGGTAATAGCAGTTCTAGGCGTTAAACATGCAGCCGCGCAGTTCTGCGCAGCTGCGCAAAACTCAGCTAAGTCGTAAACGCAGCGGATCGCCGCCTCTGCCCTTGTATACACCTTGCTTCGGATATAGATGCCTTAGGTAGCGACGTATGCTGCGAGAACTGGTAGTAAGCTCCGTACGCTACAGAGTACTCTCGCTCGCTTAGCGGCGCATTATGCGCAGGCTTAGAAAGGCAGTGTAATGTCTCGCTTGCCAAACTACCTAATCAGCAGAAACTGTAAGGCCGATGCCAACAGCCTGCTAAGGCCACTTTCGCCGCAGGCTTACTTAGTAGCCGTATAAGATAGAATATTTTTAATGCTCCAATACCCATAAAAACCCGGTGAAAGGCGGCGAAGCAGAATACAGCAATTGACCGATCTTTTGTCCGTGTTGCTAGCTAGGGGAAAACCCTCCATTTTGCGGATATTTACGCGCCCAAGCGACGACTCGGACAAGTGTAGCGTTGGCCAATTCCGGCGATGTAAGACAAGCCAGGGAGGGCGCTAATATGCAGGGGGCTTCCTAACATCTCCCCTAAACTCGCCTCGATCGCCGTTTCTCAAGCTTCCTCTTTCTCGTATCGCACGAAATCCTACCTGCGATTCTAAACTACTCAAATTATTAGTGTCAAAAATCGTGGTTAGCATATTTTGCGCACTATATCCCTTATATACTTCAACAATCAACTAATTGATACGAATAGCAAGCCGCGGGAATAGATATCTTTCCCATTTCTTGGACACTCCGCCTGGCCGTCTGGCTCTCACTATCTGCGCGTGCGGCGCAATTCATGCGACCTATCTAGTTTCTCCGCCATAGCGATATATCCTTCAGCTCTACGTAGTTGGAGTCTTCGTACTACTATGGATTTCGTATCCAGTCATCCCTCTACTCTCCGCGTTTATCGTCAGAGTTGGCGCGATCCTCGCACCTTCAAGCACCACTCTCGCCGTTGTATCTGCGGCTGTCTGTTGCTACATTGCAACGGCCGGTTTTCAACGCCTAATTCTTGAAATCGGGGACGAGGAGGTTGTCGGGGACGTCACGGTTTCGATGTTGTCCATCGCAATATATGGCTTCATGGTTTTGCTATGGACCGACCGGTCGATGTTCTAGCCCGCCGTTAGGATCGCGCTTCTCGTCGGATCGGCCGCCGTCATCTTGTTTTTCCTTGCAGCCACGACCTCTATCGGAGCCAGAATCGGTTCGCATATGGAAAACGGCCTATCCTTACTAGTCAAATTCCCAATACGCTGCTACCTCTCCTACGTGGACGGCATCGCCAACTACTGGCGACGGCCGTCCAGCCCGCGGCATTCCGGCTACCTCCCCGTCCAACAGCCCTCCTCGCCGCAGGCTCCAGTCTACAGCCCGCTGCCCAATAGCTCCATCCGCCTCCTCCGTCTACATCGGATTTCGTGGGGCCGCGACATCCAGTGCTCGCTCGTCGTAGTCCCGCTCGCCACGGCGCCGGCCTTCGAGGCCATCTCGTACCAATAGGGCAACGACGACCCGTCCACGCCGCCCATTATGCTCCTCTCCAGCAGCGGCGCCAGTGCCAGTGCCAACACAGGCACGCCCTTCCGCGTCACCCCAACCATCCGGCGGCTCCTAGCCCGCCGCGCCTCCTTCCTGTACGAAACGCTCTTCTAGATCAACGCCGTGTACATCAACCAAGCCGACCTGGACGAGCGGTCGCGCCAGGTCGCCATAATGCGGGACATTTACGCTCGCGCCCGCCGTGTCGTCGTCTGGCTCGGTCCACGCCGCAACGCCACCATCCCTGCCACCACCACTACCACTACTAGCACCACCACCACAACAGCTACCTCCGCCAACCTCTCCTCTTCCTCCTTCTCCTTCTCCTCCTTCGGCTCCTCGGCCCCGGTAGTAGCGTGGACCCTGCTGCGAGCAGCCGTGTTAGTAGTAGCGCCGATACCGCCAGCGGATCCCAGCTAGGGCGTCTTGGCCGCACTGCTGGAGCACAACTGGTTCGAGCGCTCGTGGGTCGTGCAGGAGGTGGCGTTGGGCCGCCGTGTGCTCGTCATGTACGGAAACGCCCTGGTAAAGTAGGAGACCCTGGCGACGGCCGCCGCCAGCATCCTAAATTCGGCCATCCGCATGTCGCGGGGCGGCCCGAGCCCGTCCCCCCGTCTGCCCTCGCACATATTCGCAAAAATCACCGCCGTCAAGAACGTAACCGCAATACACCGGCTGCGTCTGCAACACCAACTCCACGGCCAACTCCACGGTAATAAGGGCCCGGAGCGTCTAGAACCGCTGCAGGATGCGCTCATAGCGGGTCTAACGAGCAAAGCGTCCAATCCCAGAAACAAGGTGTTTGCCCTCTTAGGAATCACTCGCAAGGGAATGCATCGGATGATCGTCCCGGATTACAATGCGTCAGTTGCAAATGTGTACTTCGATACCATGAGGATCATCATCCAGGGAAAATGCCCAAACTTCCATCCGCTAGAGTTTGCGGGCATCGGCTTCGCGCGCAGCGACAAGATGGACTCCTCGCTCTCTAGCTAGGTAGCGGACTGGAGCTACAACAACAAAGGAAGAACACGCGCCACCATAGCCCTGCAATCAAGAGTATCTTACTGTCGCCATGTCTTAACAGATGCTAAGGGGGTCATTAGACTGTAAGGATACGAGGCCGACCGCTTAGATGCTATGTGCGGGGAAATGGTGTATAGGGAGCCCGGGTTTGAGGATCTCTTAGTACTAATATAGCGTTTCTACTTTGCAGTAAAGACACTAGCTCTTAAACCTAGGAATATAGCCGGCGGACTCCAACAAGAAGCCATTCTTAACAACAGGTTTTAGGGTGTAGTAACGGGCCAGCCAACCGACGACCGCTCCGAGACGGTCTATTTTAAGCAGAGATTCGAACGCTTTTTGCTAACAAACGCTTTGTCGGACTAGGCGGCCGTCCTGTAGGCTAACCCAACCTTCGCGTCCATCATCACTCTAATTGGAAATACATGTAGGGAAAGAAAGTTCTGCGTAACTACGAAGGGAAATTTTCTCCTAGTTCCACTAAGGTCGTAGCAAGGGGATATTTTTTGCTGCATTGAAGGGCTTAATCCAGCAACTATTGTATGAGAAATAAGGGTAGTGGAGGAAGCTAGCCAAAAGCAACGTTATTATGTGCTTGTTGGCTTCTTTAACAGTCTCGATAAAGGTACAACAACCAGCGTGCTAACAAATACCTACTTTATCGAGTAAGAGGAGTAGCTCAGATCTAGCTAGATGCTTTTCCAATCCAAGAGACGCTTACAGGCTACACCTTAATTACAAGCTTGTCAAGAGCAACAAATCTAGTAGCCTAGATTTGTACACTATGCCCAAAGTACGTGGGTATAAAGCTATTGACGGAATTCGGCCTTCCAGCATTTCTAGTTTGTATATTAACGGCTAGATTAGGATGGATTGATAGGAAAAGTAGCTGTTAATTGTCGATAAAGTTAGTATGTTTGGGGCGCGGACATTATATACTGTAAACGAATAGCTGTATAAGCTTTAAAGCTGCATGCAAGATTTTGGCGGGATTTTTATCATTGTTTTCTGCAAGGACTTCCACTAGTTTTGTCCTATATAAGAACAGTCAATTCTTTTTTCAAACGAGGGCATTCCTTGGAACGAAGAAAAATCGTTCCGAACGGAACAGAGATACTAGTATAATAAAGCGCACGGCCTATAAAAGAAATTCACAACAGTGACCTTACTGAATGAGCAAGTCTACGCCGCCGAAAACCCGCAGCTACAGCGGCTACTAACCCAAATTCGACGAAGCGTACAGGATTAAACCAATGTTAATTTCCTAAACAGTAGGTGCTACTAGGAGGGCTAGCGGATCCTATAGGAGTTAGGCATTATAGTAATAATTCTGTTAAATAGGAACCGGTGGAATTTAAACGTTAAAGCCGCGTTATCTTTCTAAAAACAAAAGTAATGCTTACTCCAGATCTTCATTTCTAAGCACATATAGAAAGATGCCCAACTAATAGAGGAGGAGGCTTTCATAATCTTAGGCCTAGAAAATAACAGCAGTATCCTGGTTTCCGCGGTCTTTATGTTCGTCCCAGGGATGCCTATTATCGTCAACCAAAACACACACCAGGGCTTAAAGCTAGTTAATAGTGCTAGCTACAAGGCATTGGACGTTATCTTTGATAAGGTATATCCAAGCTATTGGATTAATGTAAACACTATTCTTTACTTTAGGCTGCCCGCTACAATTCTACTTGCGTTAAAAACAATAAAAGACTTCCACTTTGTAGGAATGCTATGCGGTACTGTCCTATTAGCGCTAGTTAACATTAAAATCGAGTATTAAAAGAAACGGCTATAGCAACAATGTAACGTTAGTTAGCGGGGAATACCATATATAGCCGCGTTCGCCTGCATGGATTATAAAGTGCAAGGTAAAACTTTAAGCTGGGTCGCCTTGGAATTGCAAAGGACATGAACTACTAACATTAATAGCTAAGCCGTTCCTATACAATGCAACCCTTACAATTTGTACGTACAACTATTACGTTGCTCGTTACTAAATAAAATTACTTTGTTGTTTAAAGCGTAAAAGAAAGACTTTATTAGCAACAAAGTGTTAGATAATATAATTGTAGCAAAGGAGAGGTTAAAACTACTAAGTAAATAGACGATTGGGGCTGCGGAATTATAGGATTGGATAGGGGAACGATGACGGGGGGCTAAAGTGAATGATGTTTCTTAGAACGTTTTAAACGCGTTGAATCTGAAGCAGAACACGCAAGAACGCAAGAACACCTGACGAAAATTAACGAGTGTTTGTAGGTCTTTGTTCCGAGGGTAGAGCATAAGACCTTTCGTCTCTCGTTCCTCGTTCCTTAAGGCACAGGAGACGCAAACCGCAAGCGGTTTGCCCAAAAGAGCCTTGAGGAACGAAGCTTGAGTTTGCGCAAGTTTGAACGAGTTCGATTTGCTCTATTAGGTTAAAGATTGGTTTTGTAGCATTTTTGGCGGGTTATATCATTGCGGACTTCGCATGTCGATTTAAGCACTCTAGCAACGTACAGCTATAGTATAATGTCCTGAAACATATTAACTAAAGGTTGTTTAAAAAGGGGGAAAATAAAGTAACGTTTAAAAGTGTAGTATTTAACGTAAAATGAAAACTATTTTAACATTTTTCCAAGTCCTCCAAAAACAATTGTTTAAATAATGTTATATGTAAATAGCTATAGCAAAGCAAAATAATAATTAAATTAAAAAGATTTTGTAGTAAAAAAGATTTAATTTCTATCTTTTATATTATTTTAAATTATAGCTATATATTAAGTTTATTTCGAGTTTTATTATAAAAAAGTTAATAAGCTACTTAGCTTTTTTTATAATATTCTTTACAATATTATTAATACTTTAGCTCTAAGTTTAGCAGACTTTAAATATATTAATAGCTTTATAAGTATAATATAGCCTATTTTGAAAAAGTATAAAGTAGTATATTTTACTAGTGTAAATTCTTTTTATAATATTTGTAGCTTGTTTATAAAGTAAGTTTTGCAAACGCTAACATTTTAGCTTTATATTATAGGGAATTCTTTTATTACTATTTAGGTTAGTAAAATATATAGGAATATTGAATGCTAAACCCAAATACAATAGAAAATCTAAGAGGATATAGTTTAAAATATAGTAAAAGGGCAGGGTGGAAGAGTGTTAAAATTTAGCAAATATATAGAGGCTATAGCTTATAAAATTTATAAGAAGAGGGAAGGAATTATAAGATGTAAGTAGTATAAAATTATAGCATATTGTAAAAAAGAGCATTAAAAGGAGAATTAAAGGGTGTAAAAGGAAAGTTGTATACTTAAGAATAGTAAAAAGCGTTAAAAAGGGCATATTTTATAAGAGAATAAGGGTTATAGTTAGTTTATATAAAAATAAGTGTAATAAAAGTAAAGTTTATAGATTATATTTTTAAAAACTAAGTATATATTTGCAAATAATGTTTTAATTTTATTCGAATTTTATATACTTCTTTAAAAGGTAGTGATTATAATATAGCCGCGTTTTACCGTTAAGGGTCAAGGATGGGGTGTTATGACCTAGAGTCGTAACCTGCACAAAGCAAGTGCTAGTATTAGGGTTGGGTATAAGGGTGTGCTTACAAAGCACACAACAGTAGATTGAGTAACAAGGGTCATATAGCTGTAATTAATACAATTGCTAAAAGATACTTTAATAACTGCTGAAGTGTCCTACAAACCCTTTAGCCTACTTGCTTATATAGAAATGCTTCCTTACGTCCCGTCATTCCAAGTGTAATTCCCCGGTTCGGATTAGGTTTTCTCTTTATTTCTCCATTTCCTCTCCTCTTTTCTCTTCTCTTGCTTCTATTTAAAAAACCCCATTTTATTCTTAATAATAAATATCCCTATCCCAAAATCCAGTAGTAATGGAGACTAGACGTAGCTATTAAATAGGACAAGCAATTGAATATTAAAAGGATATAATTCACATGTAAGTGGAGAAATGGAGTAGTTAGGCAAAGGTAATACTATTAATATTATAGGATAAATAACGATTGCACCAACTGATCCTAATATTATAAGAAGCTAAAATAAGGAGCTCGGACCAACCGATCCCAATATTACAAAATGCTAAAATGGGGAGCTCGGACCAACTAATCCCAATATTACAAAATACTAAAATAAGAAGCTTGGACCAACCAATCCCAATATTACAAGATGCTAAGATAGGGAGCTCAGACTAACCAATCCCAATATTACAAAATGCTAAAATAGAGAGCTCGGACCAACTAATCCCAATATTACAAGATGTTAAAATGGGGAGCTCGGACTAACCGATCCCAATATTACAAGATGCTAAGATGGGGAGCTCGGACCAACTGATTCCAATATTACAAAATGCTAAGATAGAGAGCTCGGACCAACCGATCCTAATATTACAAAATACTGAGATGGGGAGCTCGGACCAACCAATCCCAATATTATAAGATGCTAAGATAGAAAGCTCGGACCAACTGATCCCAATATTATAAGATGCTAAGATGGGGAGCTTGGACCAACCAATCCCAATATTACAAGATGCTAAGATAGGGAGCTCGGACTAACCAATTCTAATATTATAAGAAGCTAAGATGGGGAATAGTTGAATAAATAAAATGTAATAATATAAAATAGTATATAATAAATATAATAAAAAAAATTGATAAATTCGGTTGTTCGTTAAGTAAAATGTTGGAAAAATAAAAGAGAATGTTGGAAAAACAAAAGAGAATGTTGGAAAAAAAAAAGAGAAAGGAAAGGAAATAAAATAAGTAGAAAAATTTAGTTTGCGGCCGGACTTACTAAAATTCTATATTGCGCCCCTTGCTATTGTTTGTATATAGCAAGCATATTAACATATAAAGGTTAAACCCTATTCGCTAAAGGCGCGTTACGTCCATTATATTGTATAAGCTACTAAAAAGTTCTTCGAAATTGTACTTGCGGAATATAAGAAACCTTAAGCAAAATGTTATTAGTAGTATATATTTAGCTAAAAAAACTATTTTATATTCTTCCTTAGTTTGTTCAATAAGTTTTTCACGCGCGCAACCAAAAGTGCAACAATTTCTATTAAAAATTACAATTACAAGCACTTATAGCATAATACTAGCTAATTATAAAATTCTATTCTAAAGTATAGCCTAATATTGTTAAAAGCGCTATAGTAGATTTAGAAAGCTTCGGGGAGCCCGGATTACAGGTATAGCCAGGACTACCTACATAGAGCAGAGAATGTAAACAACTAAGCCCCTTAAAGCTTAGACCCTAGTAGCCCGTGCGCACCACCTTTTAAAGTAGTACGCAATACCTTTTAAACTATAGTATAATAAACAATATATACACTTTAAACCCCTTATAAATGTACTTTAATTTATTTCCTTTTAGCTTTTAAAAAATGTTCTTAAGCACTTTATTAACTTTAAGAATGTATAGCACGGGCTACATGCAAGTCTATACTCCTTATAACCTAAGTTCCCCTAGCTCGCACATCTATTAGTATAACCTTCTAACAGTTTCCTTATTGTCCTACGCGTACAATATATTCCTTACAACTATCTACTTAAAATATTCCGTTTTAACCTTATAGAGCGCAAGGCTTAGGTTCCGCATTATAATAGAGGACACGGTAAGGATCTTAAGGTTTTTTTATTTCTTGGGCTGCACTTATATAAATAGCGTACTATACAATTATTACAGCCCTAATCTATTCATATAGCATTTATAACTACTAGTAAGGATTGGGAATAGAAATTTGGCTATAAATAAAAATGTAAAGTGCTATAACTTGAGCAAAGCAGCTTATATAGTACTACTTTGTAGTTGCTTGTATATTAAAAAGTTATTAATAGCGGTAATAGTTATAGCTAAAAGAGCAAAATAGTTAATTATAAAAGCTAAAAGCGCTAAGTAAAGGCAAAATAGCAAATAGCTAGCTAAAAGCGCATTAGAGAATATAAGGATTTAATATTAATTTGTTAAGTTAAAAAAAGTTGGGCTTAAAAAGAAAATAATAACAATATAAATATTTAAAAAATCTTTAGCAGCTTACTCTAACGTTCTAAACCTTTTATTTAACTTTATAATATTAAATACTTTTTAAACATTATATTAGCAATTTAGTTTAATTAGAATATTTTAAATATATTTGAATTAATTTGCTTTTTAATTATTTTAATATTTAAATATAATAGTGCTTTTATTTACCTTTCTATTATATTTAAACTATACGAAAGCTTTATTATTATTATTATAATAGCAATACTTTAAAGTATTTCTAAAAACTTAATTTACGTAGAGCAGCTTTTCGAAATAACGCAAATAAAACCTACAATTACTAGCAAGGAGGGAGCGCTGCCCCTAAATTTCAATAGGGGCTATATTAAAGTTAATAACGTTTGCTTTTTATATAACAAAAGTAGAAGATTTTAAATAATATTATTTTTATAGTAGTTAATTTGCTTTTATTATTATAACTTTTTATTTTTAAAAACATTTTTATATGTTTTAATTATTATATAACTCTTTAAACTCGCTTTCTCTTCATATACTTGAATTTCAAAGGCATTGTACTTAATATTAACTCTAAATTCAAAATCGCAGCTATTTATGCAGCTACACTATAGCAAAGCGGCTATAAGGTGGCCTATGTAAGTAGCTTAATTGTATATATATTGGAATATTCTTTCGAAAAGTCCCTTTATACACCATTTCGCCTACTAAAAAACATTTTCTCCAAACACTCCTATACGCACTAACATCCACCTACTATGAACACCTCTATACAAACATCCTAAATAAATGCGGAAGCAATAACCCTTAAGTAATATATATATTTAATATTTTAAAAAAATCTTAAAAAGATTGTTAGAAAAGTTATATAAGAAATAGATATCGAAAAACAAGCCTATATATTACAACTATTTAACATTTTTGCCTAAAGCGCTTAAAAGAAATACTAACAAATTTTACTACAAACAAGTATTTTTAATATAATACTTGCTATTTATAAAGCTATATTAATATAATTATAGACTCCAGGTTGGTTTCTCCCTAGCTAAATAAAAGCGTTCATACTCTAGGAAACACATTTAAGCCCGCCGGTCAACGAGGTGCGCACTAACCCACCAGGTCCTAAGGCTTTGTCCGCTACACAAGTGGAACCACCAGCCAGTCTGCGCTCTGGGCTTCCGGCACTTATAAGCGCTACAACAACTATAGAAGCGCTAATAATGGCGAAGATAATGACGATAGTAATAACGATAGTGGCGGTAACGACGATAGCAATGAGAATAAAGGCTGCTTATAGAGCGGCTGTAAGAGGATTGTACACAATAGGGTTACGCTACTTGCAAAGTGGTAGAAAGCGCGAAAATGCAGTTTAATCGACGAGCTAATTAACAACCAACAAGGCTAAGCTCCCTTTATTATAAGAAATAGCAGCTACAAGCCTTATAAAATTATTATAAGGATAGTTGCGCAACTTTAGGGGGATTCTAATATCCCTTTTATAAAAGTTAAGTTCCTACTAAGCCTTTTCCTCCTAAGCTAAATCTTTAGCAACGTTAGCTAAAAAGTATTTTGGGATTTTTACTAAAAGTAATTCAAATTTCTTCACAATCGAAAACTTATAACAATAATTAAAGCTATATCCACTATTACCTCTAACTTACATTAGCTTAATTACATAAAGTTCTCTAAGTTTATAGCTATATAAAGCGCACTAAAATAAAAAAAAGTCTAAAATTTGCAAGGAAAAGATTTGCGCTACCTATAAGCTACTTTAGAACTGGTCCGCTTTTAGGAGTTATTCAACCTGAAGGCGAACGAGTAGTTTTAAAAGCTAGAGAAAGTTCGTTATTCTCCTAGCTTCCAGGCGTTTTTGGATAACTACAACTTATTTAGCAAATGAAGCATTATACATTAATTATAGCTTACTTTATTTGTTACTTTTTAGCTAGGTTTTAACAATAAAACGTTTAACTTAACCGTTTCCTAATACAAACCAATTGCTATCTTGGCCCGCTATTTCGGAAACGGAATTTTAGCATTCTTGCTACGAAAGTTACTAATTAAACTTTTCAGCCCTTTAAAGATCAAATTTAGTATAGGCGAGGATAAGGATTTAAGGGAGCTAAAATTAGTTATAGTAATTGAAAGCTTAGTTAAACATTTCCCCTCCATTAAGGATTTTTGCTCCCTTGCGTAGAACAATATTGTTAACCCAACCTTCGAGGAGCATATTCTGCTATAAACTGTTGGAAAAGTAATACTAAAAGGAAGGAAAGCGAATAAGTTCTTGGATGCAAATCCCTAAAAGTTAATATAAAGCGGGGGTCTAGCTATTAGAAGGATTTAGGCTATAGTTAGCAATTCCGAAAAACTAAAGAACGTAAATAGCTTTAGGGAGAATAGGGAGAGCAGTAGTCTTAGTGCTAGCAGTGGAAATAATATAAATAGCAATTAAAGTAGCGTTTAAATTAATTAAGGGCAGCAAACACAAGGCAAATACGAAGCACATACTAAAATAGCCTATTATCTTGCTTACTTAGCCTATTATCTTGCTTACCCAGCACATCCCTAAAATATACCGCAGTCCTAACCCTACAATAAAAATAACGAAAATACTAACAATAGTGTCTTGGAAGCTATTATTATAGGCTATTATATAGCATAAACAAAGTTTAATTTTAAACAAATATAGGGCAAATATAAAGCACATACTAAAACAGCCTATTATTTTACTCGCCCACCACATCCCTAAAACTAACACTACAATCCTAATATTACAATCCTAACTCTATAACAAAAACAACGGAAATGCTAGCAGTAGTATTCCAAACTTGCCAAAAATATCGTCCCAACTCCGCACCTCACCCGAACATACTATAACCCAGCCTACTCTAAGTTCTATAAAAGGTTAGAATGTTAGGCAAGCATTAAGTTTGCTCCACTACCCTTACTACTCCCACTTACACAAGGCCAATTTTGGCCAGATCCTAGTTTTACAAAATGTTGGAATATTTATATTTAGTCTAGCTATGTTTTACTATCACATTCGCTGCAAGAACGTTTTAGCTAAATAGTATATAGTTATAGCTTTTTAATAAGAGTTAAGCATTAGTCTGCGCTTTGGTTTGGTTTTTCTCCAAACACCAGAATTGGCCAAATATTCCAAATACTAACAAAAATAGCTCCAAGGACGCGTTTAAATTCTGCACGGACTTCTGGTCTTTCGTCTCTTTATACTATTTCAATTGCATCAACTCAACCCCCCTCTAGGGCAAGCCGACCTGCAAGCAACGCTTGTAAACTTGTAGAAAAGACATAGAATATACGGAGTCGGACCCAGCCTAGCCGTCCCGCTCTTTGCACTAGCGCTCTGGCTATACATACTAGACTATTAGAATCACGCACCAGGTACTACTTAGAATCTAATGTATAGTTGCTATATCCTTTACTAATACTTCTATTTTCATTATTATATAATAAGCCCGCTACTTTAGTATCCCCCTATAATAAAAAGCAACCCCGTTCTGTATTTAGCGCTATCGAAATACACATCTATAAAAAGCAACGAGTTAAAGAGAAAACTAACAACCTGGCTCTAAGCCCCATTAAGTATATACTAACCTCTTACTATAACCTATGCTTTATATTTTACTAATAATAGAATCCCTCTATCTTTAGAAATTATAATCATCCTAAAAGCTATAACAATGGACACCACTTAAACGCTCCCCGCAGTAATTCTCCCTCCTCTAACATCCTTTAAGCGCGGTCTAACGGCGCTATAGGGCAAAGCGACGTTAAAAATGACGATTACTAAGCGCTATAATATATAGAAGATAAGGAAGATGTAGAGTTTGATAGTTTTAACGAGGAAGACGGGAACGAACGGGTTGAGAATTAAAATACCGAATACGAAGAGCCCGAATCCATTGAAAATCAGGATAGTAACGTTAAAGTTAAAAACGAAAAGTTTCTAAATAATATCTTAGTGTAGATCGCCAATTCCAACAAACCTATACAAAGACAGCCACACCTCCCTTCGCCAGCTAGCATTACTAGCTAAATTTAAAGCGCCCCAAGCAAGCAACACAAGCTTGCCCATTGCATTATTTATGCCCTTTATGTTAATATTATCCTGTACCCAACAACAACGCACGCCCAATATAAAGCGGAACATTAGCGGTTTTGCACAAAGTACTGCGGGCTACGCTACATATATAATATCGAAAGTACAATGTTCCCCCTTAATGTTACCAAAAGGAGTTAAAAAATAGGTTTATTCCGTTAAACGCTAGACATTCCAAGCGTGTGGTTAAACCGGGATTGCCAGGCTTTCCCTACCGCTAGTCGCCTCGAACGTTTATTTATTGGCCAATTAGAAAAAGGCGAGCAAATATGTCTTTACCGGAACGCGCCGTCCAAGCCCCTCCTATAATACTCTATCAAAAACGTAAATAACGCTATCGCCTTTTTCTCTAACTTAAACTCCTTTAAAGCACTTATTTGTTTGCCTATTATCCTACAACCCACCAAGCTCTTAGAGGGCTCAATTCATCTCCATTATAAGGTTAATGTAAATAGGAAAATAGAGAGTGTCCCCGTCCACAAAATCCCTTATATATTATTCGCTACAACAAGCAGCCGTTTGCACCCAATCTTCATATTCTTCCCAAGCATATACTTACCTAAACGAAAAAACCTCCATTTAAGCAATATAGCCTACGCTACCTTTTACGAAAAAGTTTTGCTTTTAGGCTTGTCCTACCTCTCGTTCTAAGTAAAGTCCGTTAATTCCGTACAAACTAACGTCCTCCCAACCTTCTAACGTATTCCGGAGACCTATAAAGTTGCAAAGCTTTTTGCCTAGGTAGGGTTGGAGAAGTCGGGCTAAGAGGGCGGTGCCCGAAGATGGCTTATTAACATTATATTTACTTCGTCGAATAATACAATAGTTTAGAACGTAATAAGCGAGTTCCTCTATAGCTTTAATTGCAACCCGTTACGAAACGATCCTAACCAATTCAACCTCCGCCAATTCCGCAATGCCTTTTTTATATACAACAGCAAGAGTTTAAAACTCAAGACCTAGCAATAATGGGCCCTCTCAACCTACATTCAAAGCTTCCAGCAATAGCAAAGCCAAATGTACAACGAAGTATTTGCCGTTAACGAGAGCAACAATAAGCAATACCTTAATATCGCCTCCAAAATCTCATCTATCCCCAGCCTAGGCTACCCTAAAGGCTTTATCCTCCTTACTAAGCGATGCTGCGTGTATAACACTATAGTATTCGTCCTGAAAAATGTTTTACGTTAGAATGGCGCTAACTAAAGTAATGGCTAGGCTAACGGGGATAGCGAGAATAGCGAGGATAGCAAGTACGGAGAATACGGTGTAAGCGTTGGAGGGATTGGGCAAGATGAGGGTATAGGGTTCTAACCCCCTTCGATACCCTGGACTATTACTTGCGAATACTCCATTACCCTCCTTAAAAATACAGTTACACTCACTGCCGAACCCAAACCTACATACCTAACTATTAAATACGGGCTGGTGTATATACAGTTATATTCTCCGTTTAAAGAACGCTTCGATGTACGCAACATCTACCCCTTCTCCCACTCTAGCATTGTAAACTTTAGTTATACTAAGAATAACTACAAAAGCTTTACTATAATATAGAAAACAAAAAATAGTAGGGAGTTTGCAAAGAGGGCCGACCTTAAGTTAAAGTAGCGCATTAACAAGGTTATACAATCCAATATAATCCAATACTTTAGCTAGCGGACTAAGTTTTAAGTTATAGCTAGGCTTGCATATATTATCTAAAAGGAGGACAAGAACTGGGCTGCCTTCCTATAGGAGTACTATTGACTATCGAAACTATATAACTCGCAAAACGCTACCACTATCGTCGAAGCTCCGTATACAGCAGTTAACCTTAACAATATTACCCTTTTATCCAACGCTTTCGTCGTTTATAAAACGGATAAATTTAAATTATTCGTTTAGGGGAACATTTAAAAGCACTTCGTTATTATAAATAATATCCGAGCCCTATATAGCCGCAAAATAACGCTATTAGCAATTGCCTAGCTTTATATATTAATAACTTTTAGCCTTTAACACTTCATCTCAAACCTCAAACTACACCAAACCTAGTTTCTTAACAACTTGCCCCATAAAAGCGGTGCTCTAGGCCCAAAGTTCGGCTTTGGGCTATAGAGTACAATAGATAAATACGAATTTAAGTTCTTCTATTCTAGTACGGTTAATTAGAGGGATTTTAAAATTAATAATGCGTACATTAACTAAATTACTTTTTCTAACTTCCAAGTTATAGTAAAATACTAACAAAGCCTTATATTAATATAGGCTCGTTCTTTTTTCGACTAGCTCTTCGAAATTATCGATAAAATAACTTTACGCAATATTTGTAAGTTTGTCCTTAAGAAGTACGTTTACTTTATATTGCAAAAGTATAAGGAAACAGCCTTGCTTAAAATACTCGGGCAGGATGGTGTACAGCTAATAAGTTATAAACCTTAGCCAAATAGCTACCGCTTCCACTTCCAAGGGCTGTAGGGTACTCTTGAAAGGGTTAGCAGGACTGCTAGTATAATAATAGGGAACACAGTTCAACTTACCTATTTTGCAGCATTCTTTAAATAAACATAGTGTTTAACACTATATGTATATAGCCGCAAATACACAACTACTCTAGCATTCCAAACGTTCTTCAGAATAGCCTGCTAATACCTCGATATTAAAGGTAATGTATACGCAACCTCAACACGCCTTTAACAGATCCTAGCGTACCATTTTTTCAAACAGCATACCGCGGTACCGTATCTAGACAGCAATAGCACCTTCGCGTCAGTCACTAGAAAGGGAGCTTGGGCACTATATTACTTCGAACCTCTCCCACCCGTTGAGGCCGTTCTACGGGGCAAGTTATAGATTGAGATTTGCGCAGAGGTTAAATATATGAAGGGCCTAGACTTTATTATAAAGCGGTTAGCGATAGTGCTAGCTTATTTAAACCGGATCCGTACTACTAAGGAAGCTAAAGTATAGATTATACGTAGCTATAATATTGCCTAATATAATTAAAGTTCTTAGCTAGAATAAGTTTGTTTTTTCATTTTCAGTTTTTTACTATTACTGCCGTTACTTTCGCAGCTAGGACCCCTTAGAGCTTATAAGTTAGTTAGCTACATCGTTATTAGCAGCGTTGGTAGCGCCTGTTATTAAGGTAGAGGAGACCCCTATGCTGAATCCACTTATTGTAAAAACTTAGGTTAAAATGTAAGCTATTTGGCTATAAATCTAATTACTTACTAAACTATATTACCTAGTTTAGTCGCTTTCTAAATCCATCTTTTAAAATGCTTAGCATATAAAGTTATGCTTTTATCTACAACCTAGGCCGCCTCGCCTATATTATCATCTCTACCTTCATTTTCAACCTTACCTCCTTTTTAACCGCTGTTCTCTAACCTACAACGCTTCTTCACAACTATTACCGGCTTGTCTTCAGCCCAACGCTTTTGCAATCTAGTTTTATAATGCGTTCTATCTTCCCCTTTTTATTTCTAAGCTAAGGCACTAAGTGGGGGAGGCAAAGTCTTACCTAGCAGTTTATCGTTAGCGCTTAGGGGTAAGGGGGGAGAAGCTAGGAAATATTAGCAATCAATCCAACTAATACCAATTAGTGCATTTAAAATTTACACTAATTGGTATTAAGGGCGGGTTATGTACTAGTACTAGCCTCTCTACCAGTAGAACCTTTAGCGTAGTCCAATTCTTCCAAGGCATTAGAACCCTCCAAGCTTAAGCTATCCGATCTCTCTAGGGCATTAGAATCCTCCAAGCTCAAGTCGCTCGAGTTTATAATAAATTCGGCGAACAATAGCTTAGCAGTAAACTTGCCCTTTCCACCCTTTCCCGCGCTACCTATTAGAGCATTATAACGTTAGCGGAATTCCCAACTAACCTTTTCCGCCTCCTTCTTAGCTTAGTTTTGTTATACAGTAGTTTTAGCATTAAAGTCCTCCATATTCTTGTTGTATTTTACTTTAGCTTCCTCGATTAATTATAAGCACGCATCTCTCTAATTTTCGTTAATGCCCTTAGAATTCTTAAAAATACGCTTAAGGTATTTCTCCATTATTAACACTATATAGTCTCAATTAATAAAAAGTTAGAAAAAAAAATAATACTAATTAATATTATATTATAAACTTACACTATTCCATAACCTTGCTTCTAGATTCAATCCTTACAATTAGCCTTCCTAAAAACGAACTTGCAGGTTTCTTTCGCAGCATTAGCCTCATTTCTAAGTGCAGCCAAATCCGCTTTCAACTTTCTATACTAGGGCAATTAAAGCGTCAGTATCTTCTAGCTAGAATTATCATCCTCGTCCTGCACTTCATTGCCATCCTTATCCACCTGCCTAACTATTATAGCAAAAGGATTTTTCTAAGCAAGCTTAGGAATTCGGTATTACTTCACCTCCTTCCTTAACAAAGAGGTGGGGGTTGTAGTTTCGTCGCGGGAGGGCTTTTTCGGAGTTGCCTTTGGTTGGAAATTATTAACAACTTTAGCGCTACGCTTTTCAAAATCTCGGTAATCGCGTTCCAGTTCCCCAATAAGTGCAAGGCAATACCAATCCAATAGCTGCGTAATGTTTTCCTCGATCTATAATATTAAGGCAAATACGTCGTCCTACAATAAGTTATCCACTAAAAACGGCTCGAAAAAGGCTAATCCACCTACCTCTTCCTACTTTTTATAGTACACGTCTAAGAACATAGGGCTAAATTAGTTAACGTATTTGACCAGCGCTCCAACTTTTAATTCCATAATAATATCGTTTAAAAAATAGAGTAGGTTGGACATTATAAGGTAGACTAATTTGGAATAGAATTAACCGATCCGCTTAGTCCGTTCTAAGTTAAAATCCTTAATATATTGTAGTAGCTTAACAACTTATACATAACAATTAAACGAATATAAAAGCATTAATTGGGCAGCTTTGTGAGCAATAAAAGCTTAAAGTTTCTCGTTATTAATGTTAATAAGCTTTAAACAAAAAATAACATTGTATACTTACTATAAAACATTAGCATAATATTATATATAATACCAATTAGTATAACAATTAATTTTATACCAATTAATATTATTAAAATATTTACTAACCTTCTGCAATATACGCTTTTCTAGCTAATCGCTAAAAGTACTTTGCACTTATAGTATGTAAAACTTAACTATGCTTATTTAACCAATACGGAAAAGCCATCCTAAAATTTGCAAAATAGTAGCAATGTTCTAAACATAGCCAAATACAATGCTTATATAGTACTACTTATAATAGTTTAGTCCAACGCTAGAAATAAACGAATTAAAAATTAATATTTAAACTTTAGAAGTTTTATTATTCTAAGTGTTTATAGTTTGCTCGCGCTCGTACAGAGTTATGCTAAATCGGACGGTTAATACAATAAAGCTAGCTTTCCATAAAAATGCAGCTATAATTTTATAAAAAGTTAATAATTGTACAAATAATACCAATTAATATAGAATAAATAATACCAATTGGTATTAAAGGGGTATACTTATTGCATAATCCAAGGCGAATTTATTATAATAAGGACCTTCTTTCCCTTTTTTACGTACTGTAAGTATATAAATAAAATAAAGTAGAACATAGGCGATTTGGCAATTGCGAAGTGCATTATTTGCAATTATTCAGTTGGCAGCATAATATCCAAGCTTTCTACTAACGTTTAAAAAAACTACAACAATCCACCATTATTGTAGTAGTAAACGATCTGCTTTACTAGCTCCGTCTTTAGCTTAGCTAATATCCCATCTTTAATAATTGCGTTCTTAATAGCCTAGCGGGCCTGCGTATGTAGCGTCTTTAGCTAGGTGTTGGCTACCGCTAGCTTATACTAGGCGGCTGCGTTGTCAAACTCTTCGGGTACTATTGTAATTACCGTATCCTCTTCGTGCAGTATACGCTAGGAATAGTAGTTAATTAACAAGTATATTAGAGCACGAATAAGTCCAAGGTTTAAGGAGGCGGTTTGCTTGTTTTCCTTGTCCCTACCTAACTTGGCAGCAGAAATTTCGTTTATATAGTTGGACGTTAGTAAAGTCTTTAACGTTAGGGATATGTTACTTAGCAAAGCGTTGGTTTCCTCGCATACGGTTTTATATCGAGTGCTATAAGCTAGTTCCACCAATATTACATCTATAGGCGGGATGTTATTCTAAGAGAATAGTACAATACCGTTCGGAATAGTAAAAGCAGTGTTTATACCCCAGTTTAGAACATAAACCTGTATTTGCTTAAACATTTCTATTGTTAATGTAGCTACTTCCTTGCTTTTTTTAATATACAACTAGGTATTTGGGTTTAGGAACTACCATTTAAATTTAAGCGTTTCCTTAATTTACTACAAGCTCGCTACATCCTTGTCCTCTTTAAAGGAAAACTTGGTAATAGAGTTGGGGTTAGTAACGTTATACAATAGCTTGAAGTCCGGATCCGTAATGTTTAAAACTAGGGTTGTAAAGGGCATTTAGAATACCTTATGCAATCTACTTGTAAACCAAATTATTAATAAGAATAAGCCCTATTCTATTACCTAATTTTGTACTGGGGTTGCTATAACAAAGCCAATAATGCTTTTAAGGAACAATTTCACTATACGCCAAGTATTGCTTTCGAAATTCCGCAAGGCTTAAGCCTTGTTGCAAATAATAGCCCTAAACTAGAAGTTTTTAATAGAGGTCATTTTCATTTCTAGCCGCTTAACCTTTTGCATTTCGTTAAAAGGGCTATTTGTACAGCTACTACCTTGGCTAGCTTTAGTACAGATACTATATTTATAAATAGTTAGCAAATATTGCTATAAGATTAATTAATACTAATTGGTGCTATTTAATTTAAATAGTATTAATTGGTATCTAATAGTTTATCTACATACTTAGGTTCGTCCAGGACCTCTTCGTTAAAATCCAAATCGTCTATATAAAGTTCCTTATCCTTATTATCCTCGTCCTCGTCCTTATCCTTTTCATCCTTATCCTTAAGCAGCTAGTGTAAACGTGCAGGCTGTTTTCCCTTGCTTTTCTAACTTTTTAACCCGCCTAGCTTATCCTAATAGAAATACTTGTCCAATTACTAACTACCTGTATATATAAAAGGGTTAATCTTATCAACTTTCGCTTTATAGAAGCGCTTATATGCTATTGTATACGAGGTTAGAATAATATGCAATGTATTGTTAGGGTCTTTAGTGTTCGAAGCCCAGAATTTTATTAGCTTTTCCAACTTGAGCTTAGTAAGTATTGCATTCTTGTAGGGATCGTTATTCCCCAAACTTAAGGCGGACCTATAATAACAGTAGAATTTAAAACCTAAAAAGTTTTTATATCCCTCCCTATATAACTAAACAACTAAATTAGTTAGCATTAAGACAATCGTAGGCTATGCAATAATAGCCTCTCCCTTCGCTATTCTTAGCTTAAAGTTGCAAACTACCATCTTAATAAAGAGCATGTATATAAAAGTCTTCCCAATACCAACCTTATTCATTAACATCTAGCTTTAGAAAGCAGATTTCTCTATTGTATAGTAAATATAAGCATTTAGCAAACATTAGTAAATAGATAGTTTTAAAAGTATATAATACCAATTAGTATAGTATTATTCTATACCAATTAGTATTAAATAGCAATACCCTACTAACAAGTTAATAAAGCAGAATATATTTAGCATTTGCCAATTTGCTGTTACCTATGTCCTAGTTGCTCTAAGCGTATTTTTCCTTAATAGCCTAGTAGTTAAATTTTTTACTGGCCTTTATTGGCTTTGTAAACGTGTCCAGCTTATTATTGTATTTCTCTAGCAATTTAACAACATTAACAAGCATTTTAATATCCGTAAAGTCTAAGTCTTTAATAAAGGGATAACCCTATAACAATATACTCTTAATCGAAAAGCTCTACTATACCTTTGCTTCAACCCTTACTTTTGCGTCCTCCTAAAACTCGTCTAGCTTTTAGTTAACAACAGCTAGTTTTTCTACTATTTCTTCCTAATTACTTATATACTCTTAGAAAGAGGCATTTTTGCTAAAGAAGAGTAGGTACTCGGTAACAATATCTACTTTTGGGTAGAACTCCACCAGCTTCTTAAAGCGCTTTTTATTAGTTATCTTATTAAGGACTATAAATAGGGACAGGCTATCCAAGGGCAAAATGTTGGATTCGTCGGCAAGATCGGATCCGCTGCATTTCTTACCTTTAACTAGCTTTTAGTAGTTCAACCACTAGAACGCGTTAAGGGTGTTAAGAAGGGCTATACGCTTATACATGCGAAATTGGAGCTCCCCGTTTTTAAAGTGTTTAAGTCGTAATATCGTTAAGGACAGGGTTGAACCCTTAACAACCTAGGCTATCTTTAGCACTTTTACCGCCACTATATTCCGCTAAACCGTTCCGTACATAGAGAACGGAAGAAGCGATATAGCGTTGTCCGGACGGAAAATATAAATAACAGGCTTTACTTTCGACGTTGATGGATTAGTGGACCCAAATATATCTACCTTTTTGTTCCAGCGGGTATTAAAGTATATAAAGTGCAGGAGGGCGCGTATCTAATCGTTAATATAATACCCATTGTAATAGTTGGGGGTGTTATTAGTGTAACGTTTAAACCGCTACTCCCTAGCAAAGTTATTACCGGTCGTTAAAGAGAGTAGATACGTATACATATACGCTAGAATTATAGGAGTACACAATATTTAATACTTCTTATTCTTTATCTAAGCGCTAGGGTCGTTCTAGTTACCACGACGGATTAAAACTAGCACGATAGGGTAACGTTCTGCGAACTTAATCGCTTCAAAAATATGCTTAAACTCTAGCAAAAAGAATATCTTCTATACGTAATTGAAAATTTAACTTTAACCTTCAACGTAAACTCTATTATACTATACGAACTTGCTACGCTAAACATTGCTAAATTTAAAAAACTTAAAGGGCCTAAAGAAATTGGCTATTAGTAAATATTAGAAAAGTCTATTAATAAATAATATATATAATACCAATTAGTGTAGTATTATTTATAATACTAATTAGTATTACCTAATAATAGAGATTATATTAAAGAAAAGAAGGGTATATTAAAAAAAAGGTAAAATATATAGCTATATAATACTAATTGGTATAAAAATAAACAGTACTAATTAATATTATATCCTTTATACAAATATATTAAAAAAAAAGTAAAATATATAGCTATATAATATTAATTAGTATAAAAATAAATAGCACTAATTAGTATTATATACTACTATACTATTAAAAAAAAGAGAATTAATACTTACTATTACAATTTGTATGTTATGCTATAAGCTTTATCAATTCGTAGCCTAGGATAGCAATATAGTTAAATATATTCATTTTATTATTAACTTTAACGATGTATACTAACGTCTAACTAGTTTATTACTTGTTAAAGTCAATTTCTAATTTTAAAGCACACTTTTACGTTTACTCCTAAATATTGTAGTTCTTTACTATATACTTAACCTTTAAGGGCGACGTATTATATTACTTAAAGGCGTCTTTAAATAAAGTTATTACAATATTAAAAACGTTGTAGTATCCTCCGTAGATAGGAATAGAAGCCTTAGTAAGTACTAAGTTAGCGAATTTGTCTTATTAAATTACCCAATCTTTATTAGCATTTGTCTTGTTTTTAATGCAGAAGTCCTTAATATTAGGGTATAGGATTTTTTGCAAATCCTCGTATTTAGATCCGCGTATAAAGAACTTAATCTTCCAGGACTGATCAATGTTTAAGTTGTCAAAGGTTGCCTAGACTAAGGTTTTCTTCTTAGCCGGACTACTCTTAGCTGCGGCCTCCTTGCTAAGAGAAGGCGCATTGGCGGCCCCCTTGCCCGAGCCAAGGGGGCGACCCCGCGGTGGCATAATGTAGATTACACTAGGGCTAAAGAGCAAAAAGAAAATAAATAGAAGATGCTATTAATACCAATTAGTACTAAAAAAATAATTAGAAATAAGCATTTAATACTAATTAGTATTAATATTTGACTTACTGCACTAATAAGCTGTTAGTGTAAATGAGCACCGAACTAAAAATATTTTATAGGAAAGGAATTTTTTAAAAAAAACCAAAAATTTTCATTTTTTTATAGTACCTAAAAAGTAGGTCTTGCCCCACTTTTGTAGACCTAGGGGTTTAATTTACTATACTAATTGGTATTATTTACACTATATATTTACTAACACCAATTAGTATTAAGTTGTAGTTTAACTATTGTATCCTACTGGGAAGCTGGTATTAGAAGCAGTGTTAAAGATATAGTTAAGGAAAAAGGTAATTAATTAATCTATAGTTCTTAGCCAATTGTTACAATGCTAACCTTAGGTTTAGGTAAATAGATGTATTATTAGACAAAGAAAGAAAGACTATTGAAAACTCTATTTGTAAGGTTAAATAAGCTTTATTGAAGCTTTTAGTCACTATGGTAACGCTAGTTAGTCGCTTGCACTTTGTAGTACTACAACATGTTTTTTAATAAAATTAAAAAAGTTATTTAATATAGTTTTTAATTATAAAATTATTAAAATTATTTTTTATAAATATTAAAAAAAACTTTATTATAAAAGTTTATATTAAAATAAAACT